>JAJKFI010000063.1:6612331-6639479 GCA_029204185.1 Lerista edwardsae
GATCACATTGGTCTGTGTGAGTTCTCCCTCGCTTCGGCAACACGGCATGGAACTATTTTGCAAAGTGCTTGTAGAAAGACTGAGACTCTGACAAGACTAGCATTGTAAGTTTGGAACACCTATCCAGCTGTCTGAAAGCAATAATCTTTGTATGCGTAGAAAGGAGTAAGTAGATTTAGGAGATAGCTCTTTCTTGTTTTGATTTGAAACTTTGAATTTACCACTGTGCTCTTATGTTTAAATATGTTTTAATAAACTTTTAAAATTGGTATTTCGTTTGACTGGATTCCTGCTGGTATCAATAGCTGCCTAAGTAAACGGACCCAGGTTAAAAGGGGGAAAATTGTAACTTGTCCCAAGCTGGGTGGGCTGCTGTACGGTATGGAGACACCGGATAGCTCGAGGGCTTGGAGAAGCCAATTGGTTTCCCCCCTTAAAAGAGAAATCCTCCAGTCTCCGGCAGGCTGGGACTTGTGTAGTCGGCTTGGCCATGCTGGGGGTCGGACCTAAAACCCAAACTTCAGTGTGCCTCTTGGGAGAAGAGGGCAAGGGGGAAGGAGGTTGTCAGCGCTACAAAGAACATGGAGAAAGTCAGGCTGAGGAGAATTTGAGACTCTCCATCTGCGAGCAACAGGGAGGTCTGGAACATTTCCCCTTTCAACTCAGAAGCCCCCCTTTGGCTCCCAGGAAGGCCAGTAACCATCAATGGGTAGCAAACACCCAGCGCTATTAGCCTAAACAAACCCTTTGGCCAGAAATACGGGAGGCGACACAGGACCTAGTGTGAGGCCATTGAATGGTGTCCCAGAAAGGAGCACGGGAAAACCGGGGACTGGCCAAGATTGGGGAGGGAGAGAAGCAGGCTGCCAGGCAGCAGAGGTCAGGCGGAGAGGGTCAAAAGCCAGGCCAGTAGGAGACCCAAAGGGTGTGCATTGCGAATTCCAGTCTTCAGCAATGGAGCCACACTTCACGTTGGCCCTGCTGAGTTCCCAGCTGCATGAACAGCACTGGGATGGGGCTTCTCTGGAGACAGGATGATAGTGCAACCTACTAATGTCAACTCCATGGGTCTGTAATTTATTTATTTATTTTATTTATTATTAGATTTTTACCCCGCCTTATTGTGCCCGAAGGCACCCAAGGCGGCATTACAATATATATATAAAAACAATATAACAATTCACAATTAAAAACAATTAAAACAGAATTAAACAATACAATCAAAAATTAAGAACACAATTAAAAACAAATTTAAAAACAATATAAAAACAACAAGCCCCGTGGGTTATAATAACCAGCCAGCCTGTCAACGGTTAAAAGCTTTTTGGAAGAAAAAGGTCTTCAGCCCCCGCCGAAATACCGCCAAAGAGGGAGCAGTTCTCAATTCTAAGGGGAGGGTGTTCCAGAGTTGGGGGGACACCACCGAAAAGGCCCTCTTCCTGGCCACCGCCCCTCTCACTTCTCCTGGTGGCAGCACAGTCAGGAGGGCCCCCCCAGATGAACCCGTACGGGTTGGATTATATGGAAGAAGGCGGTCCCTCAAATACCCCGGACCCGAGCCGTAAAGGGCTTTAAAAGTCAAAACTAGCACTTTGAATTGGGCCCGGAACAGAACCGGCAGCCAGTGTAGTCGCCGAAGCAGCGGCTCGACAGAGTCAAACCGACGTGCTCCAGCAACCACCCGAGCTGCCGCGTTCTGTACTAGTTGTAATTTCCGGACCGTCTTCAAAGGCAGCCCCACGTAGAGCGCATTGCAATAATCTAATCTAGATGTCACTAGGGCATGGGTCACAGTGGCCAGGTCCGCACAGCTCAGGTACGGCCGCAGCTGGCGGATCAGCCGAAGCTGAGCAAAGGCTCCCCTGGCCACAGCCGCCACCTGGGACTCCAGGTGTAGCTGTGAATCCAGGAGAACCCCCAAGCTGTGAACCTGCTCCTTCAGAGGAAGTGCGACCCCATTCAGAGCAGGATGATAGTCCAATACCCGAGCCGTGGATTTCCGAACCAAAAGCACCTCTGTCTTATCCGGATTTAATTTCAGCTTGTTCGCCCGCATCCAGCCCCCAACTGCCTCCAGACAGCGATCCAGGACCTCAACCGCCTCCTCAGAATCAGGGGGAAGGAGAGATAAAGTTGGGTGTCATCAGCATATTGATGGCACCCCACTCCAAACCCCTGGATGACCTCTCCCAGCGGTTTCATGTAGATGTTAAACAGCATGGGGGATAAGATGGAAACTTGCGGCACCCCAAACCTGAGAGGTCGGGGTGCCGAACAAGCCTCCCTCAGCACCACCTTCTGGGATCTGTCAGCCAGGAAGGAGTGGAACCACTTCAAAACAGTGCCTCCAAGCCCCAACCCGGCCAGCCGACCCAGAAGGACACCATGGTCAATGGTGTCGAAAGCCGCTGAGAGGTCCAGCAAGACTAACAGGGTCGCACTTCCCCTGTCCATCCCCTGGCGAAGGTCATCCACCAAGGCGACCAAGGCAGTCTCCGTCCCGAACCCCGGCCTGAAGCCAGATTGGAATGGGTCCAGATAATCCGTTTCCTCCAGAACCCTCTGAAGCTGGGACGCCACCACCCGCTCAATCACCTTGCCCAGAAATGGGATATTGGAGACTGGCCGAAAGTTGTTTAAATTTGTGGGATCCAGGGAGGGCTTCTTCAGGAGGGGGCGAACCATCACCTGCTTCAAAGCAGGCGGGAGCACCCCCTCCCTCAGAGATGAATTCACCACCCTCCCTGTCCACTCGGCCAGCCCTCCCCGGGCAGCTCTAATTAGCCATGCCGGGCAAGGGTCGAGCGGGCAAGCAGCAGGTCTCACACTCCAGAGAATCCTGTCCACATCCTCAGGCTCTACAAGCTGAAAAGAATCCCAAATCATAGGATAGACAGGTTCCCCAGGGACATCACTAGATATGCCCACAGCAGCGTCCAAGTCATGCCGGATCTGATCGACCTTATCTGCAAAGTGTTTTGCGAACTCGTCACAGCGAGCCTCCGTGTGCTCCTCCCTACCAGTAAGAGGGGCAAGATGTAAAAAACTGCGGACCACACGGAAGAGCTCAGCCGGATGGTTCTCTGCAGATGCAATGGTGGCAGAGAGGTGTGCCCTCTTAGCCGCCACCACTGCTCTGGAATAAGCTTTTAATTGGGCCCTAGCCCGTGTCCGGTCAGATTCGGCACGAGTCTTTCGCCACCGACGCTCTAGTCGTCTGCTCTGCCGCTTCATCGTTCGCAGCTCCTCAGAAAACCAAGGAGCCACTCTGATTCTGCGAGTGGGCAGAGGACGCTCAGGAGCGATCTCATCCAGGGCCCTGGCCATCTCCGTATTCCAGAGGTCGACCAGGGCACCGGGTGGGTCTCCAACTCTGGGAACAGGAAAATCCCCCAGAGCCCTCAGGAATCCGTCTGGATCCATCAGCCTCCGAGGGCGGATCATAAAATGTGATCCCCCGCCATTGCAGAGGTGAGAAGCCGCAACAAGCCTAAATCCCACCAGACAGTGATCTGTCCATGACAAAGGAGTGATCTTAATCTCCTCCACCTCCAGATCACCATCAACCTGCCCCGCAGTAAACACCAGGTCCAGCGTGTGTCCCGCCTCATGCGTCGGGGCAGCTATTCTTTGAGACAGACCCATGGTTGCCATGGAGGCCATGAAATCCTGAGCCGCAGGTGTTCCCGGGGCCTCGGCATGGACATTGAAGTCCCCCAGCACCAAAAGGCGGGGGGGGACTCCAACACCACGCTCGAGACCAGCTCCGTCAGCTCAGGCAGGGAGACTGCTGGGCAGCAAGGCGGGCGGTACACCAACAGAATCCCTGTTCTGTCTCGCCCCTCCAACACAACGCGAAGGCACTCAAACCCGGTGGACTGCTGAACAGGGTATCTGGTGAGACGGATGGAATCCCGATAGACCATCGCAACCCCACCTCCCCGCCCCTGAAGTCGTGGCTGCTGCAGTACCTGGAAACCCGGCGGACAAATCTGGGAAAGACTGACCCCTCCCAGCTCATCCAGCCAGGTCTCCGTGATACATACCAGGTCGGCTTTCTCCTCCAAGATTAAATCATGGATAAGAGAGGTCTTGTTATTCACCGACCTGGCATTCAGAAGCAGCAGCTTCAGACTCAGGGGACTGTTGCCAGAAGAACCAGGGGTCAGAGGGATGAGGGAAGGGCCAGAAAGAGGGACAGTTTGTCTACGACTGGCCCTCCTTCTTCTGTAACGTCTGGCCCTGCCCCCACCGCCATATCTTCCGTAACCCGTAACTCTGCTGATGGTGGCCTCCCTGCCCTCCCCTGAGCTCCCTCGAGGTGTCAAGCACATAATTCCGGCGGGAGCGACCTACAAGCCAACCACCAGCACAGATACAGAAGACTAAAAACACAGACACGCACACACACACACTCTCCACCAACAAACCAAAACAGACCTTTCATAATGTGAGCCTGTTTCTTGAGATTCATTCAAGGCTGGGCTGGGCTGGAGCCTGAATGCCTCTGGGCTGGCCACTGCACCCCCACTGTGCCCACTGTGCCTTACAACCCAGGGAATTCCTTCATCCAGGCCAGTGTCAACCCCCAGTTGAAACTGAGCCAATCCCTGAGGCAGACCATCCTAGCTGGTCCCACTGCATTGAGCAGGATATATCTGTACACCCACTTAATAAATGACAAAGGACCAACCCTATCCACTTTCCAGCACGTGTAGCCACAATGCAGCCCCAAAGTAAGTAAGGGAACAAATGTTCCCTTGCCCTGCGGAGGCCTACGCCACTACCTCCCCACTGCAGGATGTAGTGCATGCCCCATTGGCGTAGCTACATCAGTGCTGAAAAGTTGGATAGGATTGGGCCCTCGCAGCCCAATCCTAACCTGGGCTGGCAACCTAACCAGGCTGCATGGCCTGCTCCCTATTCAGAGATTAGGAGGTGGTTGAAGGTCTTGGTGGGGAAAGGGGATATATTTCTACATAAGCCCCTATGAGGCTTCTTGGATCCAAGCCAGCTATTACCTGGCCCAAATCTGGGAAGCCAGGTGTACCTTCAGGCAGGCCGGGGAGGGGGGTCAGGCGGAGTCCTGCTCTTTTTATCTCCCCTCCCCTCCCGATTCTGATCTGCCCCGTTCCACCCTCGCCCACCCAGAAGCACCCCTTCCGCCCCCCCCACTACTCTCCCCAGGCTCCTGGGCCCCTCAGCGCAGTCTTGCCTGTGCTGGCTGCTGCTGCTCCCAGGTGAAGCACCCGCAGGCCAGCGCAGTCCGTTCGGCTAGTGCTGCCAGCTCAACTGGCAGTTAGGATTGGGCTGCTAATTAGTCTAGCTGTGTGTGTGTGTGTGTGTGCACGTGTGTGTTGCGCAGTTATCACTGTCCTTTACCCGTCGCTGGCACTGGTGGCATTACCCTGGCCACATAACAGGCTGCAGAGCAGGCAGCAGAGTACAGCTGTATTGGTCTGGCGTGGGATGACACAGGAGCAGCCTCAGGGCACATGCCCTATGCCCCCTCCCTCTGTGCCATCACAGCCCACCCTGCCTTTTAGCCACCGGTGTGCTGGCAATTGTGAATGCTGGGCAGAGAGAGCAGGCAGCCAATCAGCTGGGGTCAAAGGGCTGGTGATTGTGCTGTGTGGAGCAGGCCCAGAGGGTGGGTGAGGCAGTTGGAGGAGGCCTCAAGTGGCAATGGATGGAAAGTCTTGCAGGAGTCTAGCGACACAGAGGCCCAGGAGAGGAGCAGGCAACGTATCGTGAGGGTCGCCCGGATCACCTACTCTGAGGCAAGCAATCCTACTTGGGGAGGATGGGGCCCCCAGCCCAGCAGAGCCAGTTTCAGGGGAGCAATGGCGGGGGTGAGGCGCTGCCTTCCTCTCCTGGGGCTTCCCAGGGGCTGCTGGTGGGCCACTGAGGGGGTGCCAGGCCAGGGGGGCCACTCTGGCCTGGCCCAGGAGGACTTTGCTGGTGCTGTTGCATGATCCATGAAAGTCAGGTTTCATGCTTCCTTTTTGGCTAACCTTCTTTTTCCTCATCTATTTGTTCTTAGATGCATCTGTATTATAGCTCTTTATTTTAAATAGTTTTAATGTTTTGATGTGTGGCATTTTTATATTGAAGAGCCGCACAAAGATGTTACAAATATAATAGTAATAGTAATAGTAATAGTAATAATTAATGCAAGTATTTATATACCGCCTTTCTTTGGCCATTAGATGGCTCCTCTGGCTTCAAGGCGGTTTACATGGGCAGATTTTATCTCTAAACCCGCAAGGGGTTTTTAAAAATTGCAAAGAAGTTCTATCTTTCAAGAACCACAAACAACATACAGATGGAACTTCCGTGGTTTAGTCCTCCTTTCTGGCCACACGCTTGCCTTCCTGCTGGCTGATAAATGGCTTCTCTGCTCCCACCAAAGAAACAGCTGGCCCAGCACTACTCCCTTCTCACAGGCAGCTGGAGACAGCCCTTATCAGTGGCACTTCTCAAGGTCTGCCACTCACGGAGACTTCCGGTGTTGTCTAACTGGTGACCTTCGGATCTTATCTTTGGGCAAATGGAGGCTTTAACCCTCTCGACTAAACCTTCTGCCCTAATTTATTAATGCATAAATTAAAGAGTATACTCCAGAAATGCCAATCTGGTGTGATAGGATATGGTATAGGACAGTGGTTCTCAAACATTTTAGCACCAGGACCCACTTTTTAGAATAGCCACCTGACTGGAATCCCCTGGAAATGATGTCATGGCCGGATGTGCCGTCATTGTGATGCCAGAGTCTGCTGCTTTCCTGAGAATGCAGCCATAAGTTGGGTTATTTCTCAGCCATTTTCCAATAGCAAAGTGAATCAGAAAGGGAAAAAAGTCTATTTACAATCTTGAAACAAGCAAAACCACCGCACCGCCCTCCCCCTTTCCAGGATCCCTTCTTCCCATGTTTTCAATACGGCTGCTCTGGGTGCCTCATGTCCCACCTGAAACTGGCCTGAGACCCACTGGTGGCTCCCAGCTGACAGTTTGGGCACCACTGGTATGGGGTTCTGGATGCTGCCCCAGCGGTTCTGCCAGCCCAGCAGCAGCCCAGCTACCACAGCCCCATCCTACCAATGGATTAAAATGAGACCACTCCCAATTCTACATCTCAGCTGGTATAGTATGCCATTTTTTGATAAAATTTTGAAATTTGTACTTAAATATATTTTTTATCTGAGTTAATTTTTTTAAATGCATTTCTTCAACAACTATATATGATCTTTGACAAATTTCATCAAAAGCTAAGAATGTGAGATGGAAAAAATATTACTCCGTGTGATGATCTGACATGGAATGTCCCTCATGTCACGGGCAGCCCAATCCCAAGTTGTGCTGGAGCAGGCAGGCAGAGCCTTCCTTCCGATGTGCTCCTCGGATCTGTGCCCACCTGCCGGCCTGCTCGCCCCCGCCTGGTTCTGCCCAACCCCCACTCAGTTCCGCCCTCCCGCCCTCCAGAACCACCTCTGTGCCAGCCGAGTCTGGCCAGCGCAAGGGCAGCTCTCTGCCTGCACTCCCAGGCTGGGGCCACAGCTCGGAGTCTTGGTGCTGATGCGGGGGTGCCGCTAATGACGCAGGGCCTGGACCGCACCCTTACTGTGTCCAGGGGAGCAGCAGCAGGGGAGGTAACTGGCGTTCATCCATTGCTTGTGGGGAAGTATTCACTGAATTTATTTTCTTGCCATTGTTATTAATTTATGTCATGACTGTTACTATCTCTCGGCCTCACAACGTTGTTGTGTGGCCAAAAGAAGGGGAGGAAACATACACACCCCGAGCTCCTTGGAGGAAGGGCGCATAAAATTGAAACACACACATACGTTTGTGAAATCCAAGAGCCCCACCGGTGCCAGAGGACCTGGCCACGCCACTGCGCCAGCGCACGTCATACGTCAGTGCTGGGTCTGGCTGCCACATACTGACGAGTGCTTCTTCTCTCTTGTCCTTCCAGCCATGGCCCCCAAGGCAGACAAGGCTCCCAAGGCAGACAAGGCAGGCAAGGCAGACAAGGCAGGCAAGGCAGACAAGGCAGGCAAGGCCGACAAATCTGCCCCGAAAACCGACGCCCCGAGAGACCTTTCAACCGTTTTGTGGGCCTTCCTTGGGGTCATCGCACTGCTGAACGTCCTTTACATTGGCGCAATGGTTTTTTTGAGTAAGTTTGGCTCCACCCGCGGATGCCCCCCTTCCCTGTTGACACCCTCGAGCCCACTTTCTCCTGCTGTACACCAGCCGCCTGGGGCAAATGGAGGAAAGGCCCAATGCTGGCAATTGCCTGGGCTTTTTAAACAGAATGAGGCTGGAGTTATATGTGACATGTGCACCTGACATAGGCACCAGACAGTCTGCTCAAAGGAGCATTACAAGCAGAGCTTATTCACATCTTTCTTAAGCTCACCTTTGTGTGGAGTTGGCTTTTGCCTCTACAGTTGTTCCAGGAGAAGGACTCCAGAACTGGATATGTCTAATACAAAACTCCTCCGTTTTCAAATCTAATATTTTATTTGTTGGTCTATTGCCATGGCTTCTGGTATTTCTAAGCCCCCTAAAGTAAAATAGCTCACGTAAGGCCCAATACTATCCAACTTTCAAGCAGCAATGCAGCTGCAATGCAGCCCCAAGGTAAGGGGACAGACATTTTGAGGAGACCTCTCTATCCCCCCCCCCCACTGCAGGAGGCAGCACATGCCCCTTTGGCACAGCTGCAACAGTGCTAGAAACTTGGGTACGACGGGGCTCCTAATCTGTAGTACAGGGCAATGCTCAGGGGTGAGGCAGGAGTACTGGGGGTGCGGTGATGTTGCCCCGCACCCAGGCATACTGGGAGCTGAGCATGGCTCTGCTCTAATATTTTTATTAGAGAGAGCAGAAAAAGTGAACATGAAGCCTATTTTAGCACAATTGCTGACAACCTGATCAGGACTGGGACACCATCTCTTCCCCCTTTATCTGGTGGTGCTTTAGTCCAATGGTCTTCATTCCCACTTTTCCATTCCCATAAATTGCCGTGACCCAAAAACTGAGGCTTCACGACCCCATTGGATTCCCAACCCCGTGGCTGAAGAATGCTGCTCTAATGAAATCTTGGAATGCTACCCAGGCCCGGCTGAAGTGGTTGCCTCAGGCAGCGGGGGGGGGCGTGCTCATTGCTGCCCATCTCGTTGCCTCTGCCGCTTCTCCTTCTTCACATTCATGGACTGGAAAAGGAAAATGGGACCGAGAGGAAGTGGGGAGGGGAGGGGAGTGCTGAGCTGGGGAGTGGGAGAAGCAGAGCCTTGCACAGCGCTGGGCAAGGGGGCAGCGTCTGGCATGTTGCCTCAGGGGTCATTACGTCTGAGGCCAGCCCAATTGCCTAGTTAGATTTTTTTTGAAAAGGTGGAAAGTGAAGGCAATTGGAATGAATTAATAGCAATAAGCTCTTTCTTAATGAAAAATGGTTGCTGAATTCAAAAATCAAAGTTGTCAGATTTTAAGACAAACTGTTAATTTTAAAAATTAATAAATAAGATTTACATTTACTGACTTTTACAAAGTGAGCAAACTTAGAGCCAACCCTATCCTAAAGGGTCCACAAGCAAAACATAAGTTCCACCTGTGGAAGCGGCACGATCCAGACAGAAGTCCCTGCACTTGTTATGCTCGGCAAAGCTGAATCCAGCAGAAATTGAAGATGGGCCTGACTCCACCATAGAGTCACTGTGGGTTAAACTACCAAGCCCAAAGAGCAATGTAACATTGGGGGCATGCTATCGTCCTCTGGATCAAAAACTGAAGGGACCTTGAAATGAGGAAACAAATCAGGGGGGTGAACAAGAGAGACAGGGTTGTAATCATGGTGGACTTTGATTATCCTCATATTGACTGGATCAACTGGTGCTGTGGTCAAGAAAGAAAGACTGGATTCTTTGACATGCTGTATGAGTGTGCCTTAGAGCAACTAGTCATGGAGCCCACCAGAGGACAGGTGACTCTGCATTTAATATTGAGTGGCACTCGGGACCTGGTTAGGGATGTAAGTGTTACTGAGCCATTGGGGAACAGTGACCAGGCTGCGATTGTTTCCGCCATGCATGTCCAGGAAAGAGGGTCCAGTCTCTCCAGGCTGCGTGGAGGCTGTTTAAAAAAACAGTAGTAGAGGCCCAGCAGAAGTGTATACCACAAAGAAAGAAGGGCTCGATTAGGTCCAGGAGGGTGCCTGCATGGCTGACAAACAAAGTAAGAGAAGCTGTAAAGAGCAAGGAAGCTTCCTTCCATAAATGAAAGTCTTGCCCAAATGATGAGAATAAAAAAGAACACAAACTCTGGCAAAAGACATGTAAGATACAGGAGGCCAAGAAAGAGTTTGAGGAACGCATGGCCAGCAACATAAAGGGAAACAATAAAAGCTTCTTCAAATACGTTAGAAGCAGGAAACCTGCCAGAGAGGTGGTTGGCCCGCTGGACGGTGAGGGAGGGAGAGAGGATGGAAATTGCAGAGAGATTAAATGAATGCTTTGCATCTGTCTTCATGGCAGATGACCTTGGGCAGATACCGCAGCCTGAACGGTCTCTCCTAACTAAGGAATTAAGTCAGATAATGGCTAATAAAGAAGAAGTTTTAGATCAAATTGATAAATTAAATATCAATAAGTCATCGGGCCCAGATGGCATTCACCCAAGCATTATTAAGGAATGGCTGACCTCTTAACTTTAGTATGCAACTTGTCCCTTAAAATAGCCATGGTGCTAGAGGATTGGAGGAAAGCAAATGTCACACCATCTGGGCCTTATGGGGCTGCTTGGATCTGTGCCTGCAAAAGAATCTGTGCCTTTTGCCTGTGCTTAGATCTGTGCCTGTGCCGAAATTGGGGCTGCCCAGCCAGGGGACAGGGGCTTGGATACGGCCCAGCAGCCATGTCCTGCCTCCGCCCATGGCACTGCCCTGTTACACCTCCCGCCCGCCTCTGGCATGCCCTCAGTGCAGCCTTGTGGAGCTAAGCTGGCACTAGACTGTGCAGCTGATGGGCTGCTTGCACCAGCCCAGCAATCGAATCCATGGTGCGGAAGTGCCTTATAGAGTATTTGCAACAGTGCTGATCCGGCGCACGAACAGTGCACTGGCATAATGCCAAGTTAGGATTGCGCCCTTACAATAGAAAAGAGTGGAGGGCATGCTTGGAGACATGCTTATGTGGGTAAGAAGGCAGAAGGATTGCTGGAGTGTGCAAGTTATTGTTTGGGTATAGGACAGAAGATGGGCTGGTTGGAGACTGTGTGGTTCGATGGGGCAATGGTGTGGGGCATGATATTTTAATGGAGCAATGGGAAACATGTTGGTCTGGAAGACTGAAATTTGTACTGAGTGCGAACCTTGAAGAGAGCTTCTGTTGAATGATTTATAAATGGTGAATGACTGCATGTAGATTAGCAAAAATGTATGAACATATGCCAGGTAGATGTAGGAGATATGGGAAATGTGGAGTTTCTTTTTGCCATGTGTGGTGGACTTTTGGTAAAGCAAGGAAGTACTGGATACAAATACATGCACAGATGCAAATAATTCTTAAATATACAAATGAAACCGGATGCTTTTTTGTTGGGTATGATGGATGATTGTATGGGAAAGAAGTTTGAAATATTTTTGTGTAGGACAGGAGCAGCAAGAGCCTCCTGTGCACAGTGTTGGAGATCTGCAACAGTGCCGTCGTTTGAAGGTTGGTGTGGGTGTGAATTTTGGATTTGGCAGAGGTGGACAAATTGGTGGTTTTGCTTGGGAAAAAGTCTGTGGACGTGTTTGTGAAGGACTTCCTGCAGAAGAGAAAAGAAAGACAATGATTCGTGGATTCGATTAATAAAGACAATTATAAGAAGTTAATATGACCTGCTTGCCTGACCCTCTTGCAAGGGCCAGGCAAGAGGGTGGAGCAGTGAAATCCTGTTTGGGTTGCTCAGTTTGCTTGCAGCTGCTTCTTGCAGCAAGTGTGACCAGTTGAGGGCAGTGCTGGAGGAAGAGGATGGTGGCTGCTGTCCAGTCCTCTTCCCAGGTGCTCTCAATGAAGAAGAAGAAGAAGAAGAAGAAGAAGAAGAAGAAGAAGAAGAAGAGGATTTATATACCGCCTTTCTTAGGTCACCAGATTTTTCTAATAACTCAAGGCGGTTTACGTAGGCAGACTTTATTCAGAAACCCGAAGGTTTTTACAACTTATACAGAAACATTCTGTCTTCCAAGAACTACTCACACACAGATGGACCTTTCTGGCCTTAGTCCTCCTTTCTGGCCACCCGTTTGTCTTCTTGCTGGCTGATGAGAAGAAGTGGATGGAAGGCCGGCCTCTAGGCAGTGGGCTGTGGGCAGAAGTGGCCTCTCCATCAGCCTCATGGCGAGGCCAGCCGAGAGTTGAGCGGCTCCACAATGCGAAGGGTCTGTTTTGTGGCCTGATCATGACATGAGGCTCTCCTGGCTGTGCTTCCACACAAAGGGGAAGGGTTTCATCTCCATGGTCTGTGGCTCAGCATGTTTGTCTGGCAGCTTTTGCTCACTGCTTCCTGGGCAAACATTTTGTGGAAACGTAGCCAGAAGTGATGGGAGCAGCAACTCCAGTCTCCATCTTACAAACCTGCAGGCAACACAGGCCCTTTCAAAATTCCTCATGGAATAAATTCACAGGACCACAAAATGCACTGGATGGACAAGAAGTCTGTAAATAGCCAACAGAGCCTGAACTATCAAGTAAGCAATTGGTATGAAAATACATGTGCTCACTTTGTAAAATAGGGTGTTAAATGCAGGTATTAAGCAATGCTCCAAACTGTCGAATTTGCCGTATTGTTGGTGGGAACTGTAGCCAAGACCAGGAACACTCAATTTTGGAATTCAGCATGCCCTCCTCATTACGGAAAACCTGGCTGCCACCAGTTCCTCCCAATATTATCACCTTTTCTAGCAATTTATGAAGGACAGAGCCATTTTCCAAGATGGCAACAACAAAACTACGGGGATTAAAAATTGGCAATCTTGATTTTGAGCTCAACACCTGGTTGCCACCCATTCCCCAGGAATGCCTTCACCAGCTTCTCTAGAAGCCTTTTCTGGATTCCTGACTAGTCTTTCTGGAGGATGGGGTTTGGGAGACATGCTGTGTCTCAGTGGTAGAAGACATGCTTTGCACACAGAAGCGCTCAGGCTCAGTCCATGCCAGGGAAGAACAGGCCTTTCTCTGAAATAGCACTGGGACACTGCCAACCACTGCAGATGGCCCAGGGATGTTCCCATGTTCTGGTTCATGCTTGCATGAGGCTTCCAGGTTTGATCCCTGACATGTCAAATGGGATATTGGGTCAAAGGCCGCATAATGCACCCTCCACTACCAGGGGTCTAGATGGATCAGTGTGCCAACCCTCTATCAGGTAGTTTCATCTGTGCTTGCCAATGAAATGTTCTTCCTTTTTTTTAGGGGGCTTGTATTTCTAAAAGTTTAAAATTGGGTACCTGGGAATCATACCACTCACTTTGTCTTAATCATTTTAGTCATAAAGTATAGGCGAGAAACTCGAGAGGATCCAACAGAAGAACTGCGGAATAAAATGGTGACTGCAATTCATTATTCCCCAATCACTTCAATGCATGGTAAGTGGCAGAACAAGATGCATTTCTGTTTGGTTTGTGAACAGGTCCTTGTTCTGAAACCACAGATCAAAAGAGAAGGCTTCTTCACAGAGCTGACAGGTGGCGGGGCGGGGGTTCTTGAGTGCAAGGCACTAGGCTCCTACACCCCCTTACTATCTGTGCATGCCTGGGCTTCCCACACCGTTCTCCCTGCCCTGCTGTCTGCCTAGGAGAATGGGGTCCATGGCTCCCTCCCACCTTTACTCCATCCTGTTCCAGACTTCAGAGGTTAGGAGGGAGGTTTCCAGGCTGGCCTCTCTCTGCCTGACGTGCTTCCACATTAGCCCTGGCAGAGGAGATCTATGGAGCCCCTACCCTCAGGGGAAGAGGTGAGAAATGGAAGGCCTGTTGCTACCTGCTCCGCTGGTGCCACCAGCACCTCCTTCCATTGCATAAGGATGTGTGAGGGGAAGAACAGCATGTGCTGCCCCCTCCTTTGGGTAGCCGGCTAGACTGCAAGTGGCTCGGATTAGGGGTTGAGTCTCCTTTCTCAAGCACTGTGCAGAGATGTCCCTGAAAGACAGGAGCAACAGTGGGGGGGGGCAGGTGGGAGAGGAGACACCCTTCTAAATCTGTGAATGTGAACTAAATCTGTTTTAGTCAGCAGGCTGCCTACCCAAGTGGAAAAAGTGCCAGAGCACATCAAGGAAGTGGATGAGCATTTTCTTCAGCTAGTGACGATTTATAGTAAGCATCTCCCTTGGTAACTGTGGCATGTTCTGAGACCCAGAGGGCAGCAACTTGAGCCAGCAGCCCTCCCAAGCTTTCCGCCCTCTTTCCCACTGCACCCTTGCTGTGACCAGCACTGCCAGCTCCACTGCCCTCCAACTGCCAAAGGAATCTCCTGTGCCCTTTCTCCCTCATGGCCCCTCATGCTCGGAATCCCTTCGTGGGACTCCTGCAGAAGGCCTCCTTGCTCCCTGCCTTCAGATCTGTCTTTGAGACCTCTTTGCCCAGGAAGCCCCAGCCCCGGTTCCGGGCTCAAACCGTGTTTCAGCATGTGTCCTGGGCAGCCTGCCACCCACAGTGCCCCTCCCTTCCTCCCTTCCTCTGAGGAGCTCCCCATGCCAAATGACCTCTGTGGGGCACCTGGTTCCATCCGCAGCTGCAGCCGTCTAGTTTAGATGCCGAGTGGGTGTTTGTGGAGTGCTGAGAAAAATCAGCTTTTTGAACAAGGAGCAACTGCGCGTACGATGGCGGTTGGCCTCTGCAGCCCCCAGTCTCCACGCTCCGTCCCAGCCTTGAGGCTATTCATGAGAGCTGCCTCATTATGAGAAGTTAAGCGTTGGGTTTTTTTGCAAATACATATTATCTGTAATATTTCGTGCAAATAAAAAAAATTTGCAGATAATTTTTTTCAGAGGTAGAGCTAAGTGGGTCTCCATAAGTGTGTCATTTTAAAAAATGGGTCCCAGTGCTGAAAGGTTTGAGAACCACTAGTCTGATGTCCCAGTTTGCCTTGGAGGGAGCCT
Organism: Lerista edwardsae; assembly: GCA_029204185.1. Classification (NCBI taxonomy): domain Eukaryota; kingdom Metazoa; phylum Chordata; class Lepidosauria; order Squamata; family Scincidae; genus Lerista; species Lerista edwardsae. The sequence continues at coordinate 6,627,473 of JAJKFI010000063.1, forward strand.
CAACCCAGACTAGAATCAGTGTCTGGATGCACGATCAATGTGCACAAAATTGCAGGGCATCACACAGCCAGTGTATGCCCTTCGAAATCCAAGCAGTCAGAGACTTTCCAGCTCATCTCAGGACCACCCCCACCTCCATAACCGCCTCCTGGGCCTAAGAATAGACGCAGCACCTTGCCAGACAAAGGGGCTGTTGCACAGGAACCCAAGACCTTAGGCTGCCAACCTTAGAAAAAGGTCATCCTCCACAATCACACAGCTGGCTGAATGAATCAGGGCGCAATACTAACCAATTTTCTGGCACTGACTTAGCTGTGCCTATAGGACATGAGCTGCATTCTGCAGTGAAGTAGTAGTCACTGAGGCCTCCTCAAGCTAAGGGAATGTTTGTTTGTTTACCTCAGAACTGCGTTGCCCTTATCCAGGTGCTGGAAAGTTGGTTAGGGTTGTGCCTTCGGTCTTTAAGTGTCCACCACCCATTGAGCCCTCCTAAGGCAAACAGTTCCAGTGACTGCTGCTTGTGGATCCCAGCCCAGCCTTCTCTCAAGGAGCTAGTGGCAATTTGCATGGCAACTTGTCTTCCAGAGGTGGGTTAGATGGAATGCTGACCACAGTCTGGGCAGGGCTTTCATGCCAGCCATCTTCAGCCCAAGCCCAACCCAGGACTGGCTGGCAACGTGACCTCATCACCTTTTCTTTGTCCTTGTTCCTTCTCAGAAGAGATTGTGGACAAAAAATACTTCCGGACTAAGTCTCCGAAGGGCTGGCAGCTGCATGGGCGGAGCCTCTACTACATTGCCAAAGGAGCGAAGACCTGGCACTCCGCCGAGAACTTCTGCCTGTCCAAGGACTCCCACTTGGCCTCCATCCTCAGTGACGAAGAGCAGGTTTCATAGTTACCTTTTCCTCTTCTAGAATTATGGCTCCTATATAAAGCGCTCCATTCTCTTCCATGTTTACTGTCCAACTCTCTGTTCTTTTTTGACATCCCCATGCATAGTTATGCTCTCTTGTAATGACCACTGTGACTGCTGCCAAACCCCGTGTCACACACTCATAGTATATAAGTGCCATGGTTTATGTATGGTTCATAAGAGATCAGTGAACTTTCTTCTCCACCCTCTACTTCAGCGTTGATGTTTGCTGCTTGCCCCTCCATATGCATTGTTATTAAGGAGCACTTCCTGCCCCAAATGCCATAGAACCAGAGGTGTCGTGCCCATAGGGCGTGGTGTTGCAGCTGCCATGGATACCGGTGAGGGAGCTGGGCATGCCATGGAAGAAAGCAGTGTGGAGTTGGGCCCTCCAACCCACCCCTGCCACCATTATGCTCTGAAATTGAGAGATTGTGGAACAGGGGGTGTGACAAGGCTATCCGGAGGGCACGGGGACATCTTTCGTCCAGGCACAATCAGAGCCTGCTCCAGAACTACCTAAATTGTAGTGCGTACTGAAGAATAGCAATTCATAAATATTATATTTAATTGCAAATGTTTTGTTATGTGCCACAACTGAGCAAAAATAGAGTATTTTGGGAATTGGCACAAGATTTGGGCTGTAGCCCATGGTAGTAAGTCTCAGTAGATTAATGGGATTAATCTAGGTAGATGTGTTTAGGTTTTCCTGTAAAATTTTGTATTTATAATATACTAGCTGTTTGTAACCCGGCGTTGCCCGGGGGACACAGTATCCCCAGCTTGTATTAGGAGAAGGAATGAATACAGGGAGAGAAGCACGCCAAGGAGCATAATGCAATTGGCACACTCACCGATCAGTAGCTGCAGGTCCTGTGGCAGGATAGCCCTGACGTATGAGAAACAGGCAGAGGTGGCCAGGTAGCTCCCTGCAAATAGGCCCCTCTCAGATCCGAGTGGGTGCTGGAACTCTCTGGATCCTGCCCTTTCCAGCCTGGCCAACTCAGGCAGGCCACAGCAGTTTAGTTTCACTTTCCGTTCTGTCCCTGTGTAGTAGCTGAGCTACTCTAGCCCTCCCACATAACCTGCAGAATCGTTTGTGACCACAGGGTGGCAGCAGACCTGTAGTCCAATGCAATCCCCTTGGTTCCTGACGAACCGGGCCCCCTCCCTGAAAAACAGGGGGCTGTAGGGGGGTCTGACCCCCGCAGTGATTCCTTCCAGGCTGCAAGGTACGTGTGTGCCAAGTTTCGTGGCTGTAGGGCAAGGCACGGAGACGTGTATACATAACATACATACACGCATACATATACACATACATACCCACGTCCATTTTTATATATATAGATTCACCAGTGTAATATTCTCTGATGATACTCCTTGAGTGTGCTGTAATAGGCAAATCTGGAATCTGTGCAGTAGTTTAGATCAGTGGTTCCCGGACTTCTCCTCAGAAGTTGGGAACCATGGAAGTCATTGCAAGGGTAGGGTGATGTCAGCAGCACAATCCCCCAGATTGCATTACTGCTGGGGAAAGAGGGGCGCTTCTTTACTCATCTGAAGCCAGTACCAGCCTCTAGGGGGTGAGGGAAGCATTGCCCCCCCTCCCCCAAGCCTGGAAATGAGCAAAAATCACAATCGGAAGCAACTTTTGGTTTCCGATTGCAAAACCAGAAGTGGCTTCCAATGGCAATTTTCATTTGCAAAAGTACCCCACTTTCCTCAGCTGCAGCTCAATCCTGGGGATCGTGCTGCTGACATCACCCAGCTCCCACTTCTTAAGGGGATAGTGTAGAGGGCTTTCCTGGCTGTTGCATCATGACCCACCAGTTTGGGAACCACTGGTTTAGATACTCTAAGTGTTGGCTATGGTTATCCACTCACTGATTGGCAATCAGGGTGGCTGTCATGCTGCCTGCATTCCAATGGCACCTGTAGAAATATGTATTAGTTTGTGAGAAAGTTAGTTTTGTTTCCTGCTGCCATTATTATTACAATTATTTTTCTTCTGCTGTCTTGTATGTTTGCTTGTGGTTCCAGTTCTTGGCTTATATTTTAAAATTATTTATATTGTTTTAACATGTTGGGATCTGCCTTGTACAGCTCCCTTTTGTGAATGAAAAGGAGGGGTAAAAATTCAGTAAAAATGTTAAATAAATATTTTAATCTTTGGCTTACCAATCTTGAAGATATAGGTAAAGTGTGTTTAGGGAGTGTCTTGCTTAATAAATTGGTGTTCCTCTTTCCATTAGTTCCATATTATTTTGAAAGAGTGGCTCTGTATAAGAGGGCTATTCAGAAAGTAACCTCCAATAGGCTGTTAAAAACAAGAATGAAGGAAAACAATTCTATATGCACAAAAGTTATTTACTATACAACATGACTTCTCGATGTAATCACCCCCTGAACTGAGGCACTTGTCATAGAGTGGAACATGAATTTGTATTGTATTGCCCTTGTTAAAGAATTTCAATACAGATTCTATTCCCTGCTTTTTGTGAATATTAGTGAGATTTTTGGGCACCCACCTTGCACAAAACATTGATTGCCTAGTTTTCATAGTCACAGAACACAATCCTAACCTGGAATTAGGCCGGCACAGTTAGGCCAGCAAAGTTTGCTTTTGGACCGCTTTCTGAGTCAGGGAGGATGGCGCACGTCTGTATGTTTGCCTCTCTGACTCCAAGAGTGCCCCAAACATACTTTACAGTGGCCCTTGTACAAGTCAAACTTTGCTGGTCTAACTGTGCCAGCCTAACTTCAGGTAAGGATTGCGCCCACATACAGAACTGTCGTGTATGCTCCCTACACTATTTCTGAAGTTTCCACTGAATTCCCTCAAATTTCATGGATGATGGAAAGTTCAGAAATCATGACCTGACGGCTCTTGTGAATCAGTTTGTCAACTCATTCAACCAGATCGTCTGTCGTCATAGTTGCAGGGGAATACTACCAAGTATGTCGTGCCCCCTCTGTCCCAAGTAAAAGGGATGGCAATTCAAGGGCGGGCCTTCTCTGTAGCAGCACCACAAGTACGGAATTCCCTTCCAGAAGATTTAAGAACTATACACTTCCTCATGGCCTTTTGGAGAGGGCGCAAATCATACCTGTTTCATCTGGCCTTTAGATGATGGTTGGCTGTCTGCCCTCTGATGTCCCTCTGGAACAGGGCTATAGTTTGACTGCTTCCCTGGACAACTGTGTTTCCCTCCCTCCCTCCCACGGCCTGCCAAGAAGGGTGGGTTTTGCCTTGTTTTTGAATGTTTTGTGTGTTCATGTTAAATGTTTAATGCTTTTTAATATTTTATTTATTGTTTTTTACATTGCACTTTTATGTTCTCTGTAAGCTGCCTTGGGCATTTGCTTTGGCACGGGAAATGTGGGGTTATAAATTCTTCAAATAAATGTTCTAGGGTGCTGAAAAACCTCACTGTCATTCACAAAAAGCAGCAGTCCATGTTGATGTTCTCTGATGAGGGCATACAAAAGCTTGTGCCACACTATGAGAAGTGCCTCAATTTGGGTAGTAATGACATTGAAAAGTTGTATAGCAACTTTTGTGCATAATAGAATTGTTTTCCTTCTTTGGTTAACAGCTTACCAGAGGTTACTTTCTGAATTGCCCTCATAACAGCTTGAATGTTCAGTCTCCCATCTGGGAAGGGGCTGTGTGGTATTGTGCCTACTACACAGTTGGCACAAAATGAATCATGGGTAGTGGTAGTAAGTGAAGGCCATATATTTCGTGGAAGTCTTGCTACACATGAGCGATGACAGGCCATAACCTGCTTTCTTCACCATCTTGACAGATAATATTTTTTCAAAATGAATTTGTGAATGGAACTTCGGAAAAAAAGCAACTGAAAGGAAGGGGCAGTGTTTGGAGCAATCCTCCAGATGCTGCCCCTTTCCTTTACCTTTAAAAAGACAGCAATCAGCATTAACAATTTAATGAGCAATGCAAAGAAATAGAGGAAAACAACAGAATGGGAAAGACTAGAGATCTTTTCAAGAAAATTGGAGATGTCAAAGGACAATTATGTGCTAAGGTGGGCACAATAAAGGACAAAAATGGCAAGGACCTAACAGAAGCAGATGAGATTAAGAAGAGGTGGCAAGAATACACAGAGGAACTATATAAGGCCAATCTAAATGTTCCTGATAACCACAATGGTGCGGTCACTGAGCTCGAACCTGACATCCTGTTGTGTGAAGTCAAGTAGGCTTTAGAAAGCCTCACTAACAAGAAAGCTAGTGGAGATGACACATTCCAGCTGAGTTACTCAAAATCTTAACAGATGATGCTATCAAAGTGCTGCACTCCATATGCCAGCAAATTTGGAAAACCCAACAGTGGCCACAAGACTGGAAAAGATCAGTTTACATTCCAATCCCAAAGAAGGGCGATGCCAAAGATTGTTCGAACTACCATACAATTGCACTCATTTCACATGCTAGCAAGGTAATGCTCAAAATCCTACAAGCTAGGCTTCAGCAGTATGTGAATCGAGAACTACCAGATGTACAAGCTGGTTTCCAAAGAGGCAGAGGAACTAGAGATCAAATTGCCAACATTTGCTGGATCATGGAGAAAGCAAGAGAGTTCCAGAAAAACATCTACTTCTGCTTCATTGACTATGCCAAAGCCTTTGATTGTGTAGATCACAACAAACTGTGGCAAGTTCTTGAAGAGATAGGAGTACCAGACCACCTTATCTGTCTTCTGAGAAACCTGTATGCGGGCCAGGAAGCAACAGTTAGAACTGGACATGGAACAACCGACTGGTTTCAAATTGGGAAAGGAGTACGACAAGGCTATATACTGTCACTCTGCTTATTTAACTTCTATGCAGAGTACATCATGAGAAAGCCTGGGCTGGATGATTCACAAGCTGGAATCAAGATTGCTGGGAGAAATATCAACAACCTCAGATATGCAGACGATACCACCCTAATGGCAGAAAGCGAGGAAGACCTCAAGAACCTTCTGATGAGGGTGAAAGAGGAAAGCGCAAAAACTGGCCTGAAGCTCAACATAAAAAAAAACTAAGATCATGGCAACCACTTCCATCACTTCCTGGCAAATAGAAGGGGAAGAAATGGAAGCAGTGACAGACTTTATTTTCCTGGGCTCCAAGATCACAGCAGATGGTGACTGCAGCCATGAAATTAAAAGACGTTTACTTCTTGGGAGGAAAGCTATGGTGAACCTAGACAACTTAATAAAAAGCCGAGGCATCACCCTGCCAACCAAGGTTCACATAGTCAAAGCTATGGTTTTCCCACTAGCAATGTATGGCTGTGAGAGCTGGACCATAAGAAAGGCAGAGCGCCGAAGAATAGATGCTTTTGAATTATGGTGTTAGAGAAGACTCTTGAGAGTCCCCTGGACTGCGAGGAGATCTGATCGGTCAGTCCTCCAGGAAGTCAAGCCTGATTGCTCCCTGGAAGGACAAATGCTGAAGCTGAAGCTCCAATACTTTGGCCACCTGATGAGAAGAGAGGACTCTTTAGAAAAGACCCTCATGCTGGGAAAGATGGAAGGCAAAAGGAGAAGGGGGCGGCAGAGGATAAGATGGTTAGACAGTGTCACCGAAGCAATGAACATGAAATTGGGCAAACTCCAGAAGCTAGTGGAGGACAGGGAGGCCTGGCGTGCTGTGGTCCAGGGGGTTGCAAAGAGTCGGACACGACTTAGCGACTGAACAACAACAACATCCCAATGAAGACACCAGACTATGGCTTGGGTTTAACTTTAACACAAGTGATAGGGGGGTCTGCCCCCCGCAGTGTTTGTTGCCAGGCCGCAAGGTCTATGCGTGCCAAGTTTGGTGTCAATCGGTCCAGGCGTTGTGGAGCCTATGTGGAACATATGTACAAACGTGCAAACATACAGTTTGATTTTACATAAATGTATGTCGATTATACATACATGTACATACATTATACATGAATGTACAAAGAAATTTTTGAAGCACTCCAGGATGTGGACCACATAACCTCCTCACTCAGTGTGAGAAGTGCTGTGTAAAGTGACCCCACCCCCACCTTCAGAGTCATTCATGGCTACAAGAGCAAAAACATCTCTGCTTTGCTTTCACAGCTGCGAATGGCTCTGAAGGCGAAGGAGGGGGGCACTTTATACCACAGCCCCTCAGGTGAATGAAAAACTTAGCTCTTTGCCTCCCCCACTCTGGTTCCTTGCTGTGTCATAAGAATACCTCATTGGCTCTGAAAAAAAATCAGTCTCGTTGGTCATTTTTGAGTTAAGGAAATTAACTTTTTGTTTCATAAGGCAGTTGTGTTTTCTAGCTATTTGGCTATAACCTTTGAGAAAAAAACTAATATTTTAACATGGTTTGTTTCATGGCATTCTGCATTGAATCATTGAATGATATAAAATGATGGTATTAGAAAATGCCCAGATTTTTACCATTTTGGCTAATAGTGGTGTCAGCCCCTTGAGTGTGTGACCCAGTGCATTCTGCACCCCGGCTCCCCCTAGCAACAGCACTGTCTTAAAGAACCCTTAATGAGTCTCTGTACCCCTTAATACCCCCTAAGCTGCCTGGGCCACCTTGCTGGAGCTCCCCCATTTCTTTTAAGGCAAGCCCAGGAAGCTGCACCTGTGTGAGAGGCCAGCCCTCTCGTGGGGCTTCACCGGGGGGACTGGAGGCATCTCTGCTTCCTTGGCAATGGCACCCTTAGCCCTGCAGGGGGCACGCCTGCCCCCCCATCCCAGGTCAGGTGGGCGACAGTAGTTCAGAGCAGCCCCTTCCCTGACAGTGAAGGGGCTGCAAGAGGGGACTTCCTGATAGAAATTGAGCTATTTGCTGCCACGGTGCTGGCACGTCAGTGGATGAATCTGACTTTCTGTGATGGATTTTTTTTTTTTTGCAGAACTTCATCACTTCTCGGCTCAATCATTCTGCCTGGATTGGCCTTACAGATGAACAGGAGGAAGGCATATGGAAATGGACCGATAACTCCAGATTCACAACACAGTGAGTGAGTCTGCTTGGGCGTATTCCAGATGGTTCTACATGCAAGCAAGAGTTCATGTAGAAGTGTTCTCACGTTCCTAGGCCTAGGGCCCATCAGAGGGTGTGTGCGCATGGGCGTAGTTTGTATCTGGGCCCAGGGTCAAAAAGGGGCTCAGGAACCAAAGTAGGGGTCTTATATCTATTTCCTGGGATCTTACGTTTTTCTGTCTCACCTGGACTCACTTCCTGTGTCGGATGCTGGGGGCGCCACTGCAAATGAGCAGTGGCGTCTGTGGCCAAAAGCCTTATGTGCTAAGCCCAGGAATGCATACATGACACTCCTTACTCTTTGGCTTGTGGATCCATATAGGAGCTCAGGGACTCAGGGAGCAATCCTAACCTGGAGTTAGGCCAGATACGTTTGGCTGGCATAAGGGACACCATCAAGTATGCTGTGCTGTGCTGTGCTGGTCTAACTCCAGGTTAGGATTGCACTCTCAGGGCACAATCCTATATAATACTGTGCTGGCCTTGTAAGGCCGACACAGCAGGGCAATATCCTAAGGCCCATTAGGAGGCAGCAGCAGTGAAGTGCAAGCCACGGGGTGGTTTTTTCCTTACACCTGCATAAGCCCCAGTCATCCCTATGGGCCTGCTCAGATCTGTGCCTGCTGTTTTGCAGGCACAGAGGAACGTGGACAGGAGCGGCCCGAATCGGGGTTGCCATGGCCAGGGACGGGGTTTAGGATTTGGCACTATGGCCGTCCTGTGTCACAACCGCGTCATAACTGCGGACTCCGCCCACGGTGCCGCCTAGTTACGCCCCCAGAATGCCTCGGGAACGCCCTCGCGGAGGCCCTGCGCTGAGCGAGCGGCACCAATGCTTGCCTGGTGCACGGCCGGCGCTGCCGCGAGCGCTGGCCAAGTGCTGGCCGAGCGCCTTAGCGCTGACGCAGATGTGCTTTACAGCATACTCGTGACAGCGTCCGACCGGCGCACGAGCGCAGTGCCAGCGCTAAGGGGGTATAGGATTGCGCTGTCAGTTGCAGGGCTATAGCAGCTGCAGAAGTAAGTTTTGGTGCACACAGAACACTTTCTGTTCTAGCGTGAGCCTAAGCACAATGATGCTAATTTTCTGGAATGATTTTCTATATTTAAAATTTTTTAGAGAGACTTAGCAGTATGTTTGCTTTTCTGTGTTGGTGCATCTATCTGCTGTTGCCACATGGACCACCCAGAGACGTACCAGGGCTTTTCTGCTCTCCAGGCATGCTGCGTGATGTCATGACATGATACACTGTGATGTCATGATGTCACGAAGTGAGGGGAGCACTGGGGGCTCCTGCAGCGGCCACCCCCCTGTTCTGTTTCACCCTTCACTCCCCGTTTTGGGAAGGGCCTAATCAAAACTTTGTATCCCCTGTTACAAGGCCCCAAGCTAAGGCACTGCCCAGGCCCCAAGCTAAGTCTGCACATTTCCTGCACATTTTCTTGTGCAGAATTCCTTACAAGATTCCATACAGCATGAAGTGTGTCTCTTGCTGGCATGTTCCTGGACCGAGGAGGAGGGATGAGGCTTCAGAAGAGCTCCAGGTCTCTCTCCTATGAAATGTCTCCTTGCCTCTCCAGGGAGAGGATGGAATGGAAAGATCAGTTGTGAAGGAAGCACAGCCTCCCCCACCACACAAGTTGTGTTGTGTCATATTGGGGTATTTGTAAGCAGGCAAGGACAGGTCACTGCATTTTCTCTTCTTCCAGGGAGGAGGAGAAAAAGTGGCAGCCCTATCAAAAAAGTGGTGCTTTGGGTGTCAAGAAGAGCAGCACATCCAGAGGCAGGCAGATAGTCTGGGACCACGGGGAGGGGCTGCCATCATTTTTCTCTCTACTTCCAGGGATTGTTTTCATAGAGGTGTGTTCAAAAACTGAGGTTGATCCAAAGTGCACAGCTGAGAATATTTGGCTCATAGTGTGTGTGTTTATGTTTGCTGACTCCCCTGTTCTCAGCAGTGATGGCACCCTTCTAGACAACTCGCAAAAGCCATGTCCCTAACCCTAATACAATGTAGCTCCTGCTCATTGTCCCCACCTGTGACTGGGACAGTGAAATGCGGCTGCTTCACAAATGTGCCTTGTGGTCCACAGTAGGAAGGCCCGTTCTATCATCATGAAATCCACTCCCACCGTCTTCCTTCATTTGAATGTTGCCCATCCAGCTTCCCTCTGCCTTTGCTGCCTAACTGAAGCCCATTTTTCCCTAGGTACTGGTCTGAGGGTGAACCCAGCAACTCAAAACACAATGAAGGAACAGAACAAGACTGTGTCTCCATCGTACCTTCAGCTTCTGGAAAAAATTGGAAAGTTGCTGATTGCTATAAACTAAATGGATGGGTGTGTAAGGAGAACCTAGAGTATGATGCATGATAAACATCACCAAACCACTTGGCTGTGCCTCCATTTGTCAATCCTGGTAGCTATTTTGTCAAGGGACCAGGAAGGAAAAGAAAGCAAGGCCCAGGACCCTAACAATGAAAAGACGGATGTCTCAGCCATCGTGGACTCAGGGCCCATCACACACACTATAGAAGAAAACACCATCAGGCACTGCCTGTTTTACTGTCACTGCAAGCTGTTGCTTATCAAACTATGCATGTCCAGGATTTATGAGGTTATGTGCACATACAGACACAAGAGCTTTGCTGGATCAGGCCAAGGGCACATCTAGTTCAGTTTCCTGTATCTCAGGGGCCTCAGGGAGCGCTCAAGATAACACAATCCCTGCTTCCTGTTGGAACTCCCTGACATCTGGCATTCAGAGATGGGCTGATATGCAAATCTGGAATTTGCATATAATCAACATGGATTGAACATGGAACATCACATGCATCACCGCCCACATACTGTGTAAAGAAATATTTCCTCTCCTGCCAGTAAATTTTGATGGAAGTTCCCTGGGCCTGGTGTTGTGTGAGAAGGATACACAGGGTGTAAACAGTTAGTCCACGCATGAGGAACACACATATGAGGAACAGGCAAAAATGTGTGGGTATGCCTTCAAAATTCAAGCAGGAGCTAGCAAGTAAGTCTGTGGCCAGCTATCAGGTGAGGCTAATTAGACATCTGCTTGTGCCACGTTAAAAAGGGATGCTATTCAGAACAGTGATCAGAGGCTATTTAAAGTCTTTGTAATCCTCTGAAGAGGCTTTCTACAAGTAATAGTGAAATGTTGGGACTAAATCCCACAATGTGTTTTAATCCATGCGTTGAAGTGTCAAGCAACATTTTAACCTGTGTTTTAAATCAATCAATCAATCAATCAATCAATCAATCAATCAATCAATCTATCTATCTATCTATCTATCTATCTATCTATCTATCTATCTATCTATCTATCTATCTATCTAAATGAACGTGGGTATGTGTGTGGGTGTGTGTATATGTTCTGAATAGGCTCCTCAACGCCTGGAGCGATCGGCACGAAACTTGGCACACATATACCTTGCAGCCTGGCGACAAACACTGCGGGGGTCAGACCCCCCCTAGAGCCCCCGGGGGTGGGGGTACGGGGGGGGTCCCCACGTGAAAACGGTCAAAAACTGCCAAACCTGGTCTCAAATCCACAGTTTTCGGGGTCGCCGAGATGAGCGGCAACCCTCCCGATGCCGTTGGAGTCCGGGTTCAGCCCCCCTGACGTGGGGGGCAAGAAGGGGGGGGAAACACAGCGTCTGCCATGCCCTGCTGGAACGCCTGGACCAATTTGCCCCAAACTCAGCATGCGGAAGCCTGGCAGCCTGGCCACAAACACTGTGGGGGTCGGGGCCCCCTACCGCCCCTGGGGGTGGGGGTACGTGGGGGTCCCCGTGTGAAAATGGTCGAAAATGGCCAATATCGGTGTCAAATCCATAGTTTCCGGGGTCGCCAGGACGAGTGACGACGGTCCCGATGCCGTTGGAGTCTGGGTTCACCCCCCCCTTGGCGTGGGGTGTGAGAAGGGGTGCAAAACAAAACGTCTGCCGTGCCCTGCTGGAATGCCTGGACTGATCGCCATTAACCTTGGCACGCATACTGTTGCAGTTTCACACCACACGCTCCAGAACTGGTAGAAACTGGCAT
>JAJKFI010000063.1:6643733-6655612 GCA_029204185.1 Lerista edwardsae
TAACACTAACCCTAACCCTAATACCAAATCTAACCCTAACCCTAACCGTAACCCTAACCCTAATACCAAATGTAACCCTAACCCTAATACCAAATCTAACCCTATCCCTAACCCGAACCCTAATACCAAATTTAACCCCAAACCTAGCCCTAACCCTAACCCTAACCCTAACCCTAATACCAAATCTAACCCTAACCCTAACCCTATCCCTAAACCTAACCCTAATACTAATAGCCCTAATACTTCAGAGGGATAGGTTGTGCTTCAGTGGAGCTCCTGGGTTTTCCTCTGAAAAAACGTCAAAAACAGTTGATTCTGGTAGTCAGCCCCCCGTTCCTAGTTTTGGAACGGGTGGGGGAAGTGATCCTGAGAAGAATGATGTATGGCATGAAGGCCTGAGATATTCAGAACCTCCTACAAACCTCAAGAAAGCTGACACCCTTCTGAATAAAGATCTGAATAAAGAAGACAAAATGGCTTCCCTGGAAGAAGGACACAGTGAGTCTGTTACTCAGTGTCTTACATTGGGGAGGGGGCTAACAGTGCCCCTGGTTCCATTAGAACATTTAGGCCCAAAGGCCTTAAGAGCACAAAAGGAGGAATTTGTGGAATGTTTCCTAGGAGGCAAAGTAACTGAGGCCCTGGCTTCAAAATGTCCACTAGGCCAAGATTCTTATAATGTGGAACAGCAACAGCAGATGTTGTCTGCAGGGGTGGGAACTTCTACAAAAATGCAGGAAGAGTTTCTTGAAGATTCTTCAGTAAATCAAACACAGAATGAGAGTGATACAGCATTGGATACAAAGAAAAGGGGGCCACACCCAAAACAGATATTGCCTAAACATAAAGACAAATGTGAAACAGACCTGGTACAGCAAGCAGGAGTGTTTGTTGTAGAAGACATGAATGTAAGTCAGGGAAGAGGGGATGTGCTGGAGCCCATGTCAATGCACAGACTGGGCAAAAGCTTTCTTAAAGAAACAGTACAAGAAAAAACTAGAAAAGGGAAGTATGGAAAAGATAAAAAGCATTTTGAATCTAAGAAAAATTTAACTGCACGCTTTGACCAGGAAGATATTTTTTCTTTAAGTAAAAGGGATCGTTCTCCCCTTCAGCCTGTTGACTGCCACTCCTCTGAAGAGGATTTAGGTGACAAAAGATCAAAAAAGCTGCAAATGGAAACTACACAAAATCAATATGCCACAGCACAAAAAGGGCATGCGCAACAAGAGGATTTACATGGAGTAAGTCAAATTAAGCCTTATTCAGACACTGCATCCATGTCTATGGAATTAGGTTTTTCTCCCTTACTTTTCGAAAATCAAAGAGAGGGGGAGCAGGAAGACACCAGCATAGATGTTAACCCACAATCTGGGGGAGAAGCTGATGGTGGCAGTACTTCTTCCTCATCAGAGATAGACAGTGATTACTATGAAAGATGTAAGGATGAAGGAGAGGACTTAAATAAACAAAGGGGTAAGTCTCTAGCCCCAGTATCTAGAGAACGCCAGATCCTTCAGGGATGGCGTGACACCCTGAAGAAAGACTTGTTGCATGTGAAGGATATTCTTCTTCCAAGAGTTTTTCAGCACACCGATCTGGTTAAATTTTGGGGATATGTGGTGGCTCATATAGCTTTACCTTCTGTAGCTGCACGGAACCTAAAAAAATATAGCCAAGATCATATATGGGCTGTTTTGGATAACCATTTCCCCCCTATGTTGGATCTGCTAAGCAGACCACGATCAGGCATAGTGGATGAAGAATTGAATTTCTCCAAAAGTATGACAATGGCTGCAGTAGACAGGATATTGGTCTTTCGACAGGCAAAAACATCAAAGGTTAATACGCCAGACTGGCTAGATGAAAAAAGGATGATTAAAGAATTCCAGAATGTTTTAAGGGGTTGGGATGATTATCCTCAAGATGCGGAACTTTGTTTCCGGGCTCAACTGGAGGATACTGACACTGGTCTTACCATTATTCAGGGAAAAGAATGGATGGCCTTGGTGATAGATTGCCTGAGACAAAGGTTAAAAATAGCTAAGCAATCGTTAGAAAAATCTCCAGATGATATACAACAAGAGATAGATAGCATTGATGCCACGTTAGTTGGCATGAGAGGCCAAATTCAACGAGGAATGAAGGGGGACGGGTTTCATACACCAATTAAAATTAGACAAAAAAAAAAGAAAAGGAAGGAAAACAAGAAAGAGAAAGAAGACAAGGAAGAACATAAGGGACAAGAGAAAGAAGACAAATTGGAAAAATCTCCAGGCACATCAGACGAGACGCCAGATACTGTAAAGAAAGTGTCTCAACCCAAGAAACCCAAGTTAGTTAAGGAATGGGGAGATGAAGTTTCATCAACAGAGAGTGGACTTTTCCCCTCTGAATGGTTTCATGCAGAAAAAGATAGGGTGGAAGCATCAGTAGATAGATCGGTGGAAATGGGGGACTCAGTTCAGGTGGCAGAACAGCAGGACGATGCCCAAAGGCCAAATCTGGAACATTTAGATGAAAGTCTACGAATTGGAACAAGGCCTAAACAACCTCAGGCACCACACGTAAACAAATCTGTTCTCTCTGACACATTTCACCTGAATAAGGCTCCTGAAGAAAAGCAACCAGATGGAATGGTATCGCATAGATCTCTTGCAAATAGTCCATCGTTGGGAGTTGGAAGATCTTATGCAAAAGTCACCGGGTCCAATTTGCAGGAACCGTCCGTGTCAGGAAGACGGTTCACTTCAAACTTGTTTGACCACCGAGACCGAGAGGATGAACAGGATGCTTATTGGAACATTAACGAGGAAGCTTCTGATGAAAAGAATCCAAGGAAAAGATTCGTAGTTAGATTTAGATATAAAGGAACTGACCCTGAAAAGGGGTCTAGATCCTTTCTGACTAAACGTCTGTTGAAAGATTGCTTAAAATTTCCAAAGGAAGATGTCGTAGCAGTAATTCAGCTTCCAGGATCAAAGGAAACAGATGTATGTCTTGCATCTGAACGAGCATACCGACGGTTTTGGATGGACTGCCAGGAGATAATTCATAGGGATCCGTCTTTACATGAATGCTTACTTCAAGATTTTGATGTAGTCCCTCTCTATAGAGGTGAAACGAAAGTTTTGACAGTCATTTTAAGAACGACGACTATTCCAGAGGAAGATGTGGCCATGTGGATCTCCAAATATGCAACTGTTCTGATGGGGCCTCACAAGAAAAAAGATGTGGATGGCTATTGGACGGGTGAATATCGTTGTGTAGTATCGTTTAAAAAGGAGAACTCAACATCACGATATGGGCAGATCCCAAAATTTTTCTTTTTGGGGCCGGATCGAGGAATGACCCGTTATAGTGGACAACCACCAGCTTGTTTTCATTGTGGTGGGTATGACCATATCAGACGGATGTGTACCACACCTCTTTGTTCCAAATGTGGCACTAGAGGACATGATACGATGGCCTGTCGCAAAGGCATTTGCTGCAATTTATGTGGTGAATTTGGGCACATTTATTACAGATGCCCTGAGGCCTATTATAACAAATTGGAGAAACGAAAGAAGGAAGAGGCAGCACGGCAATCCCAGTCTGGTCAGGATGAGGTTGTTGGAGTCAATAAATTCTCAGAGCGTGTTCCTGGGTTCAGGGAGACACGGGAGCAAGGTGCTGTGAAAGAATTATTGAAACCTAAAGAGAAATTGGTTCCGAGGCAGCAGCAACAAGATGAATGGATTACCACAGGATATAAAAAAGGAGGTAAACAGTCTCAGAAACGCAATTATAGAGAATCTAGCGAGACTGTAAAGAAATTGAGTCTCCAAAATAAATTTTCTTCTTTGCAAGATGATGAAATACAACTTGATGATAATGAAACAGAAAATATTTTGTCTGAAATAGATGAGAACCCTCTTCAAAAGGAAGAAAGTTTAGCCATGAAAATGCCAGCAAGGGAGCAAAGGAGGAAGCAGAATAGTGAATCTAAAAGAGTTAAAAGGAAGGATCAAGACCAAATAAACAAAAATGTGGCGCAGAAACAATGTTTTCAAGAACTTCAAGCAGAGCTGGTGAAACTATATGTAGACCGGGACATTTTAAGAATGGAATTATGTAATACCCTTGATCAAGAGAAAAAGGAACACATTAACGTTACTTTGGAAAAGGTAAAAGCTGCTATTCTCTACATAGAACAAAGGATAAATTCGGAATGTCTCGACCAGGATAGGCCAATAGATGAGAGAGAGAAAATTGAAGATACAGACGAGAAAGGGATTAACAAAGATAGATTGGAAACTCCAGATGGACAGACAAATGAAGTAACAGATGTGGAGATGTCAGGGATTGGTGTGCTGGAAGGAGAAAATCAGTTAATGAGAAAGATGGATAAGGTAATGTCAGTTGATGTGACTAATTCAAACATTGATGGAGAGGAAGTAACGGTTATTGATTTAACCTCCTCCTCTGACCTCAACCCCCCCGATGTTTTTCAGGGGGACTTAGGTAAGGCTACACTTCAGTCACAATCTGAGGAGGTAGAAAGTAATGATAAAATACAGGGAAAAAGTGGAATAGTGCAAGATCTTATTACAGTAAGGGCAAAAATAGACCCACATTATGAAAGAAGGGGTGACAGTGAAGAGTATTACAGTGCATGAGTGAATTAAGTTTATACTTAATCAAAGCTTTTTTCTTTTTTTTTTCCTGACGAAAGTGAGTTATCATGATCACTATCATTAATTTAATTTAATTTAAGAATATGAGTACACTTAATATAACAACTTGGAATATTAGAGGGTTAAAGAACCCAAAGAAGCGAATTGAAATACTGTCCTTTCTACCTAGTCTAAATCAGGATATTTTTGTTTTGCAAGAGACCCATATTTGTAATGAATCACTCCGGAGTCACGCTCAAAAGATTTGGACGCTAGGCCCTTCTCTTTGGTCCTATGGTGAGGAAGAAACAGCAGGAGTGGGGATTTTGTTTAAGAGAAGAGAAGATCTACACATCGATTCTGTTACAGAGGCTGTACCGGGTCGCTTATTGGTGGCAGATTTTTCTTTAAAAGAACTTCAACTAAATGGGAAAATTGAAACAAAACATTTCCGTTTATGTGGTCTGTATGCCCCAGTTGCACAAACAGCTAGGAAAAATTTTTGGACTCAGTTGAAAGATTATTGTATGACTAGAAGAAATTTAATTATTACAGGAGATTTTAACAATAGGTCTAGGGCTTCAGATAGGACAAGTTTCTGGTCTTTAAAAACTCAGAAACACCAACTTCAAGTTCTTACAGGTGAAGAAAAAATGTTACAGAATTTTTTAGTCAAAAGAGAATTGCAAGATAAAGCCTTAGAAATTCCAAATGAGTTAGATTTCTTTCCCACTGGGCACAGAAGAGTGTTTGTAGATAAATATGGGGATTTAGAGGGAGTACGGTTTACTTTTTACCATGCCAGGTTTGCTAGTCACATTGACAGATTATGGGCTTCTAGGGATCTGGTGGTAGAGAGCTGTAAAATTATTATAACGCCTTGGTCAGATCATGGGATGCTTACGATTAAGTGTAATACGGGCAGATTTTTTCCTAAAGGCAAACCTTTATGGAGGCTCAGGCCGAGGAGTTTGGAAGGAACAGAATTTAGATCTATGGTAGAATCAACTTTAGGAGAAATGTTGTCTCTGTTTGATTTATATCCAGATGATTTGGCAGCATGGTGGGAGAGATTAAAAAAGACTGTTGCCAAGAGATGTCAAATACATGAAAGGAAAACATATAACAAAGAAATGATAAATTATCATAGGGCAATTTCTTTATTTCTAAAATGTCATGTAAAGGTGAATGCTGGACTTCCATTTGATGAAAGTGTGTTAAAGAGATCTAGAGAAATTATAATTAATTTCCAAGAGAAAAAACGAGAAAAAAGATACAACTATAAGGAATTTAGAGTGAAAGGAGGAATAGTTGATGTAGATCAGTGGGCTAAGGCTAGAAGTCCAAAGACCTCAATAGAATGCAAAGGGCTACGAGCAAGTGACCAAGATCCTGTTAAATTTCATCCGCGGGAAATGGTGACTATTATGGAGGATTTTTACAAAGAACTTTTTTCTCCGAAAGATATTGATTTAAATGAGATCAAAATGTTTTTGTCTAAGATACCGAAGAAAGAATTGAATGACCTCTATGAAGGGCTTAATGAGGAGGATACACTTTTTCTTATGCATCCAATTTCAGAGGAGGAAGTCAGAAAAGCCATCATAAGTGGAAAAGGAAAGTCGGCTCCAGGCCCGGATGGCCTGGGATGGAAATTCTATAAAAATTTTATTGATTGGCTAGCGAAACCTATTGCGGAGGTTTTAAATTTTTTCATTAATAGGCATAAGATGAGTAAATCTTTCTATGAGGGGACATTGATCTTTTTCCCAAAACTAGGAGATACGACTCTTCCCCAGAATTGGCGGCCTATTGCCTTGACAAATGTGGATTATAGAATTTTGACTAAAGTTCTTAATGCAAGACTGACTAAAGTGGCAAGTAAATTAGTTATTGGGTGTCAAACCAATGCTGTCCCTGGAAGATTTATGACCGATTCACTCTGTCTCTTTAGAGAAATTTTTAATTTGGCTAAAAAGGGACAATGGGATGGGAATCTGGTCCAATTAGACCAGGTGAAAGCCTTTGATAAAGTACACCATTTATACCTGTGGGAAGTTTTATTGTGGAAGGGAATTCCAGCAAGCTTTGTCGATGTTTTAAAAATGTTGTATGATGGGGCCACAGTGACACCCCAATTGAATGGATGGCGTGGGAGACAGATTTCACTTTTTTCAGGCGTTCGCCAAGGCTGTCCCTTAAGTCCTTTGCTTTATGTTTTGACGCTAGATCCTATTCTAGCTTTAATCTACCTAGATAAAAACATTAAGGGTATACGGTTGTCAGTCTCACAGAATCTTGGGCTTTTTCAAAAAGAAGAACATATTAATGTAGATGACAGCCCAAAAGTGGAAAACCAGGAGATGGCTACAAAGGTTACAAGAACTGAACATTATGTAATGATAAAAACAGTAGCTCATGCTGATGATGTATCTGTGTTAATTAAGAATGAAGCTGAAATGAAACATCTTGTATCAATGTTTAAAGTTTTTGAAAAATGTTCAGGGGCAAAATTGAGTGTTCAGAAAAGTTTTGTAATTTCTTTAAAGGGCATAGAGGAGGATATTACCGTTACCTCAATGGCAAATCTAATAGAGGCTTCTTCTTCTTCTTCAGAAACTGTGCCAGACTCTGTAGAGTCTGTCAAACTTCTGGGGATTTTTTTCTCAATGAAGAATTTAGGATGGCAAGAAAATGGGAAAATATGGGTTAAAAAAGTTAAAGAAAAACTTCAAATGTGGCAACGCTGGAGCCTTAGTATATATCAGAAAGCAGTGTATATAAAAACGTATTTGATGCCCATTGCCACCAACCTAGCAACAGTATATCCTCCGCCTGAATGGGTTCTAAAAGAAGTTGAAGTGTTAATTTTCAAATTTTTATGGGGCACAAATAATTTTCCTTTGGCCCGAGCTGTAGCTTATAGGCCCATAGATCAAGCTGGCTTAGAATTGCCAGCTTTGGGGCCCATCTTTCTAGCTAACTTTTTAAGTTTCAATTTTGGGAGATGGGCACAATTAGAGTTTAAGAATACTCAAACAACAGATGTAAAATTCTGGTTGGTGGCCTTTGCGAAAGGATGGAAAGGAAAAAAATGGAGTAATTTGTGGTGGGAAGAAGGGAAAATATCTTACAGGGTTACTCAAGCAATGAGATGCTCTGGGCCAGACTATATGGGGGATTTGTACAATTATGTTAAAAGGTATAAAATCCAACCAGAATGGTTAAAAGAAGAAGGAGCCCTCATTAAAACAACAAAATGGAAGATGTACTGTCAAATGTTAGAATGTATGTATTATACTCCTGATTTAGAGAAAAAGAAACATAAGTTATTTTTATCTAAATATTTAAGGGAACCAGATTTCCCGATTAGCCAACATTATGGAAATGTTTCCCGATTCAGTATTTTAAAGACAAAAGAGTACCCTATTATCTTTGGGATATTCGATGGCGCTTTTACCATCAAGTGTATGATGTTCGAGCAGCCAGACCGTGGTTGTCCGACGGTGAACAAGTATGCCCCAGATTAGTATGTCAACGAGGAACAACGACTCAAAAAGAAACCATAGAACATTTTGTTAGTGAATGCCCATCGGCAAGAGCGGTGTGGAGAGGACTTGCTCGAGAGATGGACTGGCCAAATTTGACAACCCAATCGTGGGAATCCATCGTGTCCGGGATTGGAGATACAGAAAATTTCAGAGGACCGAGGAAAAAAGTAGCAAGAAAGCGAAGAGCAGGTGAACAGGGTGGTTTGACGATAAGTTATTGGATGGTTCCATGGTCTACCGTGAGGCTGATAAATTTGTTAGTTTTAAAGGCCCTGATTTTTGATAGACACAGGGAACTAAAATCCAGAAAACAAAAGAATTCTGTAAGATTGGTAAAATTTGTTTTATCTAAATTAAACTCAATGAGTAATTATGAGAAGGAAAGAATGCCCCGCATACGGTGGGAAAAATTTTGGCCATGGATGAAAGAGACCACACCACCAATAGCGAGCTGTTAAAGTTCTGTTCTTGGTCTCCTGCTTCAATCTTTACCTTACACTTCAATCAACAGTATTTATATACTGCACCACTTTTCAACACAAAGTTCCAAATGCAATTTCCCTTATAAAATCCAAGGACTTTCAGTACCCCTGCACTCCCTATTTACACGCACTGCACTGCCATCAGAAACCGAGAGCTTTTCTTTAGCCAGATTTGACCCCTTGCCATTTGCTCTCCTATATGGGAAATTTCATGAGATGCCCTATGCAGATAGATGCTGCCCTTGCAGATAGGGGCATATTGAGACTATTGCCTGTTCTTGATGGCCCCTTTTATGATGAGATTCGTCAAAGATACCTGGACCCCACTCTGAGAACAAGACCGGGATTTTCTAATGGGGCGAAAACATTGGCTCTTAACTGGAGTCTTCAGTTGAAATAACTGAAAGGGTGGCAACCTTCCTGTATCAGTTGACTGAGCTGCACAGTCAAGAAGCTGAATTGTTCCCTGGCTGATGGAATGTGTTTTTAGATTCTGTTTGTATGCCAATAAAGGATATCTACTGGACCACAAATATGTGGATGATGCCCACCTGATTATCTACCCCAGAGCTCCTTTCCTTTGGTGGACAGTACAACAGTTTCACCTGTTTGTCTGATACAGCACTCTGATCAAAAATGGACACACTACTGTAGAATACATGTATTATATAGAATACAGTGTCTGTCCTTGCTGACAGACAGCTCAAAAATAATTCCATCAAGCCAACATTATGGAAACACAGGTTGTCAGTCTAATGGTAAATATGGTTAATTTCTCAGTCAAATGTCACTAAGCAATTTAGTTTATCTAAGTATAGGCATCAAGGAAGTTTAGGCAAGTGGACAGATCTTGATTTTTAAAAAGCCCTTGCGTGTAGAAGCAAATGTCTGTGTGGTGTGTGAAATGTGATGGAAAAACCTAGGGCAAAACCTTTTGCTATAATTTTTTTGCCTTAATGGTATGTTGTTTTTATGGATGTCTTATTACTGCTAATGTTGGATGTAACTGTTTCTTTACATTACAGAAAGAACTGTGAATGAAATCTACGCTGGAGGTATTTCGACCAAGCAAATGGCTGCTTTTATTTTATTTATATAACTGTGAGAACTCTGCTTTTGATGGAGGGATTTCGATGAAGAATGTTTGGCTGCTTACATTTTATTTTTTTTACTATTTTAAAAATTTCTACTATTTTCTACTATTTAATTTTTTTACTATTTTTAAAATAAGTGTTATTCTTATTGAAAAATACATTCTTGTTTGGCTGCTTACATTTTATTTACTATTTTTAAAATTACTATTTACTATTTTTAGCCCTTATTTAAGCCCTTTACAGCTCGGGTCCGGGGTATCTGAGGGACCGCCTCCTTCCATATAATCCTACTCAGACTCTTAGGTCATCTCGGGGGGCCCTTTTGACTGTGCCGCCAACAGGAGAGGTGAGAGGGGCGGCGGCCAGGAAGAGGGCCTTCTCGCTGGTGGCCTCCCAACTTTGGAATACCCTCCCCTTAGAATTGAGAACTGCTCCCTCCTTGTTAACATTTCGGCGGGGGCTGAAGACCTTTTTATTTCAAAAAGCTATTAACTGTTGACAGACTGGCTGGCTGGTTTGTTACACTTTTATATCTTGATTATATGATCCATGGGGCTTGTTGTTTTTAAATTGTATTGTTTTGTTTTAATTCTGTTTTATTGTATTGTTTTGATATTGTTTTTAAATTGCTTTTTAATGTTAAATTGTGTATTTTATCGTATTTTTGTATTGTAATGCCGCCTTGGGTGCCTTCGGGCAGAAAGGCGGGATAGAAATCCACTTAATAATAATAATAATAATAATATTTTTAAAATGCATTTTTAAAATTGTCTAAAATAAAAGCATGCGAGTTCAGGCGGGACGGCTGCCTGCACGGGATTGGCCGGGGGAAAGCCTGAGTGGCGACACGGTGACTCCTGGTGTGACTGAGCGGCTGGAGCACCTGCATCAGAGGCTGGAGCAGATCTGACAGTCAGTCTGAAGGTCGCTGGAGAGTAAGAGCAGGTGATCTCCGCTTTGCCAGCCTCCGGCTTGCCCTGCTGCCGCTTATACCGGGATGCCCAAAAGGCCAGCAGGCTCGGTCTTGAGCTGGGTCATGCCACAGCTGCGACAGGTGTCTGGGCGTGGAGCGAAAAGTCACCCCTCCCCTCTGCATGGAAGTGCAGGTTGCCTGCTGAGTTAAGCTTGTTGGCAGCACTCCACCACCTGCCTGTTGTCCTGGACTGAGGCTGGAAAGCACACTGCTGTGAAGCGAGGTGTGATCCACGCCTCAGTACAGAAAAAGGGTCCCTGCACCCAGCATGAAATCTCCCCCCAGGGCTGTGTTTTGTTTGCAGGTTATTTTGCATTTAGAGCTGCTGCTGTGACTCAGTCCACCTACCTGTTGGCCAGCAAGGCATTGAATTGGGTGTTCTGTGTTGTACAGTTCTCCGTGCTCACAGCTCGATGGTTTTATATTGTGGGTTTCAATTAAGCTATTAAGATGTTTTATGATTCAGAAAATTGTCCCCCCAAAATACATTCTCCTGCTGTAGCTAAAGTGCAAAGCTTTTCGTTTCCATCCAGAAGATTTGGGGAGAGAGTGTGAGAGAGCGCACTTCAGTTCCTTTTGAGATGGGCTTTTGCAGACTTGGGGTCTCTCTCTCTCTCTCTCTCTCTCTCTCTCAGAGATCTTAATTTTTTTCTGTATGGCAGTTTCAATCATGAAACCCCCCAAGCAGCTTACTAAATGTACAGGAGTAAATGCCTCAGAACCAGCAGATCATAGGAAAGCTTCCAGGATTTCTCCAAGTGCTAACTTATACTACAAAAATAAAACCAGTGTGCACACTTAAATGGACTCCCTTCCCCACAGCTTAATCTATATATATAAAAACGAACATGGGCATGTGTGTGGGTATGTGGGTATGTGTGTGGGTGTGTATGTTCTGAATAGGCTCCTCAACTCCTGGACCGATCGGCACGAAACTTGCGGCCTGGCGACAAACACTGCGGGGGTCAGACTCCCCTAGAGCCCCCGGGGGTGGGGGTACGGGGGGTCCCCACTTGAAAATGGTCAAACATGGCCAAAATTGGAGTAAAATCCACAGGTTCCGGGGTTGCCGAGATGAGCGGCGACGCTCCCGATGCCATTGGAGTCTGGGTTCAGCCCCCCCC
>JAJKFI010000063.1:6670293-6685110 GCA_029204185.1 Lerista edwardsae
AAGAGGGAAATATATCTTTTGACATCTTGATGTGTCCGTTCAATAATGGCTTGGCCAGTAGAATTGTAGGGAATTCCGAAGACATGTTTTACCCCCCATTGGCTCATAACTTGGGCTACGGAATTTGCATGATACGCAGGAGCATTGTCAGTTTTGATAGAGTCAGGTTTTCCTAAGACCGCGAAAGCTTGAAGCCAATGCTGGATGGCAGCCTTTGCTGCTGTGGATGTTGCAGGAGTGCACCAGACAGTATGTGAATACGTGTCAACGGAAACGTGTAGAAACTTTATTCTCCCTAATGCTGGAAGCTCGGTAACGTCAGTCTGCCAAAGCTGCAAGGCTCGAGTCCCTCGGGGGTTGGTTCCTTGCGTTTGCAAGGGAGGAAGTCGTGCGCAGTCTGGGCAGGAGGCGACGATCCCTCGCGCGGTTGTCAAAGGAATTTTGAATTGCTTTGCTAGCGTCTTTGCCGACTGATGAAAAAACTGGTGAGATTGACTAGGCAGCTGGCAGACGTAGACTTGGCTCACGCTGGTGTCAATCACGTTGTTCCCTGCAGCAAACGGGCCAGGCAGAGACTGGTGACTGCGCATATGAGTAGCCCAGTATGGGTGAGATCGGAGTACGATGCAATGCTGTAGAGTTAGGAGGGTAGCGCTGATCTTACTGTCTGTGTGAAAATGCAGCAGAGCAAAGGGTAATTTTAGCAAAATGCCATGCACGTATAGCGAATCCACTACCACGTTGACAGGTTCGTCAGGGTGATCCTTGAATACTTTTAGCGTGGCTAAGAGCTCCAATTGCTGGGCTGATCCGTGAGCAGTGTGCAAGCTGGTCTTCCAAACTCCTTTTTCTTCCCATGCATAGCCGTAAGTTTGTGTTTTGGCGCTAGCGTCTGCAAATAAAGTCTTTGCACCGAGTATTGGTTGATCTGATCGCAAAGGGCGCCACTGTAGCGGTAGGTTTGTTGAGAAGAGGGGATCGGCAGGCAAATGCGGATCAATGGGAATGTCAGCCACTGCCAGGGCGAAGGTGACTGATTGCTGCATAGCTTCTGTTATGTTTTCCGCCGAGCAGTCAGTGAGACGGAGGTGAATTGCTTGAGGCAACTGCCCAGTCATTTGAACCGTTCTCTGTTTTGCTTTTAGTAACATCTGTCCTAGGGAGTCAAAGAATGCGGTGACTGTTTTTTGGGGTAGAGAAGCATGCACCCATTCCAGGATATTCAACTTGGTACTTTCGTGTTGTCCAATAATTACTGCAATGGGCAGCTGGGTGCCGTAGACATACAAGTTGACAGGAAGGGTCGGGTCAAACCGCTGTGACGATGCGTGCATGATCTTGCTCTCAACTGTTCTTAAGGCTTCCTTAGCCTCAGAAGTTAACTCACAAGGGTCCGTGACTGCTTTAGCTCCCTGCAGGAGGGAATACAGTGGCTGCAATTCTTGCGTAGTAATGTTTGCTCGCGGGCGAAGCCACTGAATGTCTCCCAAGACCTGTTGGAGGTTGTTTATCGTAGTCAAGCAGTCCGTTCGTATTTTTGTTTTCTGCGGGACTACCGTTTCTGGAAATATTTTCAGTCCCAAGTAATTCCAGGGTGCAGTTCGTTGGACCTTTTCAGGTGCAATACGAAGTCCAAAGCGCGACAGCTGTGTCTGAAGTTCTTGCAGCATGCCTGTCGTTACTTCTTTGGGATCACAGCACAAAATATCATCCATATAATGACAGACCAAAGTTTGGGGGTACCGCTTTCTCCAGCCCTCCAAGGCTTTGTCCACATACCATTGACATATGGAGGGAGAGTTCCGCATGCCCTGGGGCAGGACCACCCACTCAAACCTTTGAGTGGGTCCTCTCAGATTAATTTCAGGCACGGAGAAAGCAAAATATTGACAGTCAGCTTCGTGCAGAGGAATTGTGAAAAAACAGTCCTTAAGATCTATAATAACCAAGTCCCAGCCTTTCGGGAGCATGTTTGGGGAAGGCATTCCTGGCTGCAGCGCCCCCATGGGTTGCATAATCCGATTGACAGCTCTCAAGTCCTGGAGCAGGCGCCATTTCCCCGATTTCTTTTTAATCACGAATACAGGAGTATTATAGGGGCTGGTGGAAGGGCGAATGTGTCCTTGATCCAATTGTTCCTGAACAAGCTCTTTTAAATGTTGAAGTTTCTCCGCTGATAGCGGCCACTGGCTCACCCAAACAGGCTCTGACGTAGTCCAAGTTAGTTGTAATGTGGGCGCGGAGGCGCCGCCAGTGACCGCTGCTGAAAAGGCGGGGTGACGATCATAGCTCCCCATTGCGAAAGAACATCTCGCCCCAACAGCCACAAATGTGTGTCCAAAACATAAGGAATGACATGGGCAACGTGTCCTTCGTTGTCAGAAATGGTGAGCCGGCAAGCTGCTTGAAATGTTCCTTGATGATTCGTTGTGCCCCCTATTCCCGTCACGGCTGCTGCTGGCTCCAGAGGCCATTCTGGGGGCCAGGCTTGCAGTGGGACAACCGTCGCGTCCGCGCCGGAGTCCATCATGGCGGGCACCCTTATTCGGATCCCGCTGGGTCCCTCTATGGTGACCTCCCGGAGCGGGCGATCTTCTGTCATGGGTGTAGCAAAGGCGATAGTTACCGCTTGCGCGCCCGTGGAGCTGAAGCCTTGTTGCTGGGGTAGATCTAGGGTCGCCGGCACAGCCTTTCGGAACGGGATCAGCTGGGCAATTCTATCACCGGCAGCAATCACAACGGGAGGTGCCCATGTTCGCACCATGACGTTGATCTCTCCTCGGAAGTCCACGTCAACACATTCAGGAATGACCATCAGTGCACGCTTGGTTGTTGAAGATCGTCCTGTTAATAAAGCAGAAAGTCCTTCCCCCAAGGGGGCATACACACCCGTGGGCACACGTACTACATCAGGGGTGGTTAAGGTAATTGTACTGGCTGCTGCCAATTCCATGCAGGCAGACCCACTTGTGGCGGCGCGGGGACTGTGGGGGCAGCCACGGGATACATCTGACAGGTTGACGTTTGGTTGGAGAAGCACGCTTGGTTGGAGGAGTATTTGTTGTCCGCGCTCCCCCCGCGGCTCTGCTGGTTTCCCGGCAGCGGTGAGCCATTTCGGTGGAATTTAGATCGGCATTCTGCCGCCCGGTGACCGAACCTGCCGCATCTATTGCAGTCCCCCTGAAACTTCACTCCTCCCTGGGGGGCGGATGTCTGTCGCACCCCTTGGTTATTTTGAACCGCCCGGTGGGGGCAGTTTCTCCGGAAATGGCCGTGCTGGCGGCACCCGAAGCACACTGGTCCTTTACTTTGATCGTTTTGCCCTGCCGGCATCATTTGTTTTAGAGCGGCAGCCAACGCAACACTGTGAATTTGCGCCTTTTGTTCCTCCCACACCAAGCGTTCCCGTGCACAGGCTTCAATCATTTCAACAAGGGACGCCCCCACTGGTAATTGAGCCAAAAGTCGTTTGCAAGTGGGGTTCGCATTTTGCATAGCCAATTCTTTCACCATGGTGGCTCGGATTTCCGGTTGCATATTAGGCGCTTTATCGATCGCCTCTTTTATTCGGTCCACAAATTGCATAAACGGTTCCTGTTCCCCTTGCACGATCTTAGTATACGGAGGGCTTACTGTGCCCATTTGCGGCAATTGCTCAAATACCCACAAAGCGCACTTCTGTGATTGTTCTCTAATACGGGGGGCTAGCCGCGCTTGACGCTGGGGATCAGTGAACAGCCCTTTTCCCGTTAACATATCCAAGGTGGCCGTGGACAGGGGATCAGCAGCGGGGAGAGCCATATTTTCCATCATTTTTACTTCTAATCGCTGCTCCCATTTTTGCAAAAACAGCATATTTTGGGTAGGGGTCAGCAACGTCTCCATTAGCAATTTAATATCATAAGGCACCAAATCAGTATGAGTTAACAAAGTCCCGATCTGCTGCCTCACCAGACGATTGTCTGTGCCATAGTCCATTATGTTTTTTTGAATTTTATTAATCATGTTCCAGTCGAAGGACACCCATTCTGGCGCATTGCCCCGTCTCACCACAGGCATCATGATCGGTTGCATTGTCAAATCTCCCTCTAACGACGCATTCTGTATCACCGCTCGCCACCGCTTTCTGTGATCGAACGTCTCGTCTCTCTCTGGCGGGGCCGAATCCCAGGAGGGGAGGGGGTTCCCTGTCAATCGTCTCATTCCGCGGAACCTGCCTCCACCCTCCGTGCCCTTCTGCGTATTTTTCTTGTCCCTTTCTCTTCGCTCATCCCATTCCTCCAACAATTCCTGTGTCCTTATCCTCTCCTCCTCTCCGGGCGATAGGGGCGCTCCCAACTCCCTTTTTTCCCAGGGACTCCACCGTCCTCTTTCCCCATATCGCGCCATCAACCACTCCTCCGCATCCTTCCAATTGCATTCCCGCCTCAGTACCTGCTTCTTTGCTCTCTCCTTATTTTCAAGAACCTCTCGATCATCCCAATGCTTTGGATCCATTCGCGGGGGACGCGCATCTGGTGGGACTTCATAGGCTCCCTCTCTATTCTTTTTCCATTTTGACAGATCAGGGTAAATTTTGTCTGGAATGTCCTCATCCATGGGCAAGGGGACATCGGCTGGGTCAGATGGGGCCGTGGGAACAGCAAAGGGGGCTTCCTTGGGGAGTGGGCTGGTGTACGGAGGGAGGCTGTCAGTGGGACCCCCCATCGCTGTTTTTTCTGCCTCTGTCAGAGGGCACAACTCGGGGTCTGCGGACGCAGGGTTCATGAAATGCCGAGAATCACAGCCCTCGCTAATTTCCTCCCCGTTGTCCATCCCCAAAGCCCTCTGCAGTGCCTTCTTTGCCTCGACCTCCCCGTGGAGCCTGGTCATAATTCTATTCATTGTCCCGTAAGTGGAGACCAATCGCTGTGCCTCAGCATTCCCACTTTGCACTGAGTCCCACAAATTCGTCCCAATGTCTATCCAAGTTTGTTTTACAAACACGTCCTTCAATCGTTTAAGGTGACCTCTCCGCCGTGCCCACTGACAGACAGCGGCGGCATCCTTCTCCTTTAAATGGCAGTCGTACTTCAAAGCTAATTCGCACAACAATCGGAGCGCTGCCTGCTCCGAGACCGATACGGTCGTTCCCATCCCGCGTTCCCTGACTCACCGGTCAGTTCCCTGACTCACTGGTCAGTCGTGGCCACTTTTCCTTTTCCCGCCTTTCTTTTGGCGTCCGCCTCTCGGGCGTCCGGGGGACCCGTTGGCTCCTGGCCGCGGCGATCCACTCCCGTCCGGGATGCTAAGCCTCGGGCTCCTTTGGCGTTCGATCGCAATCACGTCGGGGTCACCAATTGCCAAGTCGCGCAACGAGGGAGAACACGCAGACCAATGTGATCTATAAGTTCTACTTTATTGTTGTACACAAGCCATATTTATCCTTCAGGTTTACAGCGCAGTATGTTGCTGATTAACACATCAGAAGTTTGCTTTGATTAACTCAGCGAGTTTCGGCTAACAAGATTAACAAGGGAAAACAAGCTTAATAGACTTATACCTCAGGGTTACATCGCACATGTTGTTAATCAATGACTTGGTAAATTACAATAAACAAGCTTAATGGTTTCATTGACTGTTACTATCGTCTTTTCGCATTGGCGCTTCCTGCCGTTTACATAGCATATGTCATTCATCATTTAACTCGGAAAGTATCAATCAACACCTTGCAAATTGGCTTAACTAGCTTAACGAGCGGTAGACCGGCAAACAAGCTTAAACAGTTTCGCTAACAAGCTTAGGGGTTTGCTAACAAGCTTAAGGGTTTAAGGGTTTCATTAACTTTTTACAATCTCCTTTCCGTCTTAGCGCTTTCTCAATCTTCCGGCCGTATCAGCGCAGGCTGCTCTGTTTCCGATCTCCTTGTTCCGTGCGTTTGTCGTGTTGCGCAAGGGTCAGCCGATTGCAGCAGTCTTCTACTTTGTTCTGGCCCATGTTTCCCCAATCCCATAGTCCTTAGCAAAAACCACTCTCTCCACAACAGTGGACGTTATGGTAATACG
This sequence comes from Lerista edwardsae, assembly GCA_029204185.1. Lineage (NCBI taxonomy): Eukaryota > Metazoa > Chordata > Lepidosauria > Squamata > Scincidae > Lerista > Lerista edwardsae. The sequence continues at coordinate 6,676,338 of JAJKFI010000063.1, forward strand.
TCTGTTTTTAAATAATACCTCTTTGTTTATTTATAATGTTTACTTCCCCCCATGCCAATCTAGGGCGGTACAGGCTAACCAGTGGCTTTATTTTAACAAGATTTTTGATAAACTCCAGACTACTTATCCATCAGCTTACCATATAATAGGTGCTGATTTGAACGCCAGAGTTGGTGAGGGGCATGTGGCCCTGAATAAGATATTGAAAGGTGAATGTTTATCTTTCCTTCCCTTACAGTATAACCTTCCTAGAGTATCAAAAGATAAAATACTCAATAAGGCTGGTGAAGCTTTGGTCCAATTTTGCGTTACCTCAAATAGCATTTGGTTGAATGGCTTACCTAGTTTTAGTCAAGCCTCGGAGTTTACTTTTGTGTCTCCCTTAGGATGCAGTGTCATAGACTATTTTATAGTCTCTTTGCCTTTGCTCGATAGAGTTGTAGGATTCGGGGTCGATGCTTACAAATTAAGTGATCACTTACCCCTTTACCTTAGTTTAGATCTTTCCCCCCTAAGGCTGACTGACCACCTTTCTACCGACCTGGACTCTTGTTTCTTTCGTAAACTAAGATGGAACATATCAACATGTGAACGGCTAAACCACCTACTCCATAGCCCAAGCATATTGGCACTCTGTTCTAAAATTAAAGGCAACTTCTCTCCATCTGAAGCCGTGGAGGCCTATGATGAGCTAATAAACACAATTGTACTCCAATTGTCTCCCTCCCCTGGTAAGAGGAACTCTGACCATAATTCTATGGGTCAGATAAGATGGTTTGACAATGATTGCAGGATTCTAAAGGCAAAAGTTAGGTCCCATTTTAAAGAATTTAGACTGAGTGATTCCCGACTTGTACTGAAGGATTAAGGTAAAGGTTTCCCCACGACCGAATGGTCTAGTCGTGACCGACTGTAGGGGGCGGTGCTCATCTCCGTTTCAAAGCCTGTGAGCCGGCGTTTTTGTCCGATCATGGTGGCCAGCATGATTCTACGCCGTAGCGCACGGAACGCCGTTACCTTCCCACCAAAGTGGTCCCTATTTATCTACTTGCATTTTAGGTGCTTTTGAACTGCTAGGTTGGCAGGAGCTGGGACAAGCAACGGGAGCTCACTCCGTCACGCAGTCTCGAACTCCCAACCTTGCGGTTGAAAGCCCAGCGACAGCGGATTAACTCGCTGCGCCACCACGTCCCTTTAAGCTTAATGGATTAAAGGATTACTTTAAGCTTAATGCTCAGTACAATGTGCTGATAAACACTAAGAGAATTAACTATATGAATAAACAATGGGAGAAACTGTACCAAGCGGTGATACAATCTGACTCAAGGACCTTCTGGTCTATAACGTCCCGGGCTTTCAGAAATAGGGGTCATGACCCAAGAAATGTCCCCAGCTATTTATGGAAACAGCATTTTACCAATTTATTTTTTGATGAATCTGCCCTGCAAATTTCGGAGGAAGCTATCTCTCCTCTACACTCTGACTGGCCGCCCGTTTCCTTAAATGAAGCTAAAGAATTGATAGCCTCCCTAAAACCAGGCAAAGCTTCAGGACCCGATAATATCGCGGCGGAGTGGCTTAAGTCGGATCCCGATTTTTGGGCCCCGATAGTAGCCTCGCTCCTAACTATTGCTAATTCTCATGGTGTCTTTCCTTCTTCCTGGCGATCGGCTATTGTAACTCCAGTCTTCAAAAAGGGCGATCCTGGCACCCCGGACAATTATAGGCCTATTTGCCTCCTCTCGGTGGTTGGCAAATTATATGGCAAATATCTTCTTGTACATCTAAACCTTTGGATTGCCCAAAATAACATCTTAGGGCCAGAACAAATTGGCTTTAGACCAGGTCATTCTTCATTAGATCATTGCATAATATTATCCCACTTGATCCACAAATATGTGATTAAAAATAAAACTCAACTTTTTGTGGCCTTCCTGGACCTTAAGGCCGCCTTTGATAGTATTAACAGAGAGCTATTATGGGAGAAATTAAAAAACATGGGGATAGATTTCAATTTACTTACTTTCATAAAGCGATTATATACCAACACCTCATGTCAAATCAGATGTACATGGGACGGTGCTTTAACTGATCCAATACCCACCAATAAAGGTGTCAAGCAGGGTTGCCTTTTGGCCCCTACTTTATTCAATTTGTTTTTGAATGACCTTGCACCTGTTCTATCATCTGTAGAGGGCCATCTCCCAAAACTGGGTACCATTAAACTCCCTCTTCTTCTATATGCGGACGACGGAATTTTGATTTCGCGTACTCGCCTGGGCCTTAGAAGACTACTGAACACCTGTTTGGAATATTTACATCAGAACAAACTTATATTAAATTTCCAAAAATCTAAAATTGTAGTCTTCTCTAAGTCTCGGAAACTATATAAATGGCCCTTTAAAGATCAAGAAATAGAGCAGGTCAAATTTTTTAGATACTTGGGTATTCTGTTTTCGGCCAATTATTCGTGGATTAAACACCGTCAGATGGTCCAGGCTGCAGCAAGCTTATCTATGTCAGCAATAGTGAGGTTTTTTTATAGCAAAGGAGGAGAGTTCATTCCGGCAGCCCTTAAATTATTTAAGGCAAAAACCGTGTCCCAAATATTATATGGAATCCCGATCTGGGCCAATGCCCTCCATACATCCCTGGAACATACACAAGCCACCTTCCTAAGGAAGATTCTGGCACTGCCAAAGTGTGTACCTTATGCGGCACTTTGCCTGGAAGCAGGTCTATATATGATTACAACCCTCGCATGGTTAAGAATCACAAAATTCTGGTTAAGAGTGTTTTTTAACACTCCCCAGAATACTTTTTTGTCTTACTGTGTGAAAGACACCTTCTACCTTGCTGATCCATGGCTGAAAAAAATTAAACAGATCGGTCTGGATCTGGATCTATTGGGAGCGGTCCCATTACCTGAAGCCTTTAGAATTATTAAACTAAGGATGTTAGATATCCAATCCCAAGAATTGTTTTGTGCAGCTCAAAAATCATGCTCTCCTCTATATTGGCATCTTCCTATAACACCCGGTTTGACCCCTTCATATCTTTCTCTTCTGACCTTGCCTAAGGACAGAAGATCAGTCACATTGGCGCGCTGTAACGTTTTTCCATCAGCGGTAACCCAGGGTAGATTTAGGGGGATTCCTTATGAGGAAAGACGATGTAGCTGTGGATTGGACGCTATTGAATCCTTAGATCACATTCTTTTCCACTGTCCACGCCACTCTGTGGCTAGGAAAAGAATGTGGGCGGCCATTTCTCCTTTTTACTCTTCTATCTCAGAGACACCCGATCTAGGAACTATTCTTAGTTGGTCCGACCTGAATTTTATTAAACCTCTTGCTGTATTTCTGAATGCGGCATCCAACACAAATTTGGATCTGATTAGAGATTCTGCAGAGAGTTCTGAAGTTCACTTCTGACCGGTCATTTGTAACGATGTACTCTATCTGTAACTGCTTTTATGCCAATAAAGGTTTTATTGATTGATTGATTGCCTGCACTGGTGTGACTCAAGCTGATGGCAACAGCACCCCCCCCTCGAGGCATCCAGCCGTCATCCCCCGAGTGAGTGCCGATGAGGTGTTTGACCTGGCCTGTGACCGCGAGCCATGCTGGGCTGCGTGAGTCAGACCTGCAGTACCCCGAGTGGCATCGCAGAGGGAGCCTGGCTGGCACAGCAGCCCCAGCTTCCCACTGCTGCCAGGAGGCCACAAGGGGGCAGCCCTTGCTGACAGTGTGCCCAAAGCCTCAGGCGGGAGCAGGGCAGGCCAGCAGCAGGGGGTGGCCAGGCGTCAGGCGGCCTTGACCTGCACACCTGGCACTTTGCAAGCTCCTTCCAGGATGTCGTCCGAAAGGCTGAGTGCCTGTCGTGTGCAGTGGGGGCCTTTTCAGCGCTAAGAACGGCTCTAACTTCACGGTTTGTATTGAAATCTCGGCTTGGAGAGGGAGCGAGAGACCAAAGAGGTTCTGTCTTTAAGCCCCCATTGCACCCGAAGTGCTCTGTACTGCCTCAGGCACCTGTTTTTTGTTTAAAACACGGCAGTTAGTTGGGCTGTGACTTTGGCCTTTTCGGAGATTGTCGTGACTAGCCGGGTCGATAGCACAGCCAGAGACACGTGTGATTTATTTTCTGCAAATCAAATTGTACCTGGGGTAGGATTTTCACCCCGTGGCACTGTGAATTTCACATGGGGTGAAAAAAACAAAACCCTCTGGTGATATTGTCAGTGGAACTGGGTTTGGGGTGGTGGGGTTTGTTGTGATGTGAGAGGTGTAAACAACGTTGCCATATCTTTGCTACCAATGATAGGCGGCATTTCTAAGCCTCAGCCCTTGTTCTGAACCCCTCTGCAAGGGACCTGCCCCCTCTCCTTGGGCTCTGCCAATTAGCGACAGATGCAGGCCAAAGGCAGGAAGGAGCCCCGTTGCCTGGGTGCCTCTGAGCAGAGTTGCCCTGCAGTGCAAGGTGGCTGGACTGGGCGCAGCCACCGCAGGGGGCATCTCTGCAGGGAGGTGTCCTGTTGGGGGCGAATGTTCGGGGTTTGGCTCTGCATAAAATCTGTGCAGCCTGAGCGGCCCCGGTAAGAAGCAGGTGGCATTTTATTCTGCGTCTGTGACCTGTGTGGGTCTTCCGTGGGTCAACGCCCTAACCAAAATCCTCCATTTATTGCATTTTATATAAAAAACCTGGTGGGCAGTCGCGGATCTAGGGGGCTAGGGGGGGCAAGGGCCCTGGGCGCCATCTTGGGAGTGGGTGCTGTAACCATGGTGCGCCACGCCCCCAAGGTGGTGCCCGCGGCCCAGCCCCGCCCAGGTCCTACGCTCTCCTCGCTCTTGCTGGACTTAAAGAGCCAGCGGGAGCGAGAAGAACACGCTGCCACCTGGCGCCCCCTCCCGCCTCTTAGAGTGGGGGCAGGGCGCCGCGCGGCGCACGTCATAACGTCACAACACTGTGACGTCATGACGTTGCGTGCCCCCATGGGGCGCATTTTGATTGGGTGCCCTGGGCGCCATTTCGAATAGAACCGCCCCTGCTGGTGGGGTTATAAAAATAAGCCCATGGCTGTTTCTCCCTTCAGAGGAGGCCAGCTTCGTTGTCAAGTTCCTAGTTTCTGCAGCTTCTGCCTAGCAAAATTGTGCCGCTTGCCGCATGTCCCGGTTTGTCTGGCTCGGTCTTCTCCTTTCTCGTTCAAGACCCTGGCCAGGGCCTGCCACCCTCTGCTCCACCCACTGCTGCTTCGGGCCGTTTGCCACCAGTTTCCAAGCTCCTTGTTTCTGTCGTCCCCACCTGCTGCCTGGCGTTCCCTGATTGCATCCGCGCACGCAGTGGTGCCATGTCCTGGCAGCTGCGGAACAGAGCAGGGTGCTCTTAATGCCATGCCTGGAATCCATCTTCACAGAACAGCATCATCACTGAACGTGTGCTTTGCAAGCCAGTGGTCCAGGGAGTCTCTGGCACCTGCCCTTGAAACAAGTGGCAGGGCTGGCAGGGGCTCTCTTTCTTCCAGAGGCAGTGCTGGGAGTTGGGGATGGGTGGCAAGTGGACTCCATGGACCAATAGCCTGGCTCAGTCCAGGGCAGCTGCCTGGTGTTCGACGAGCACCTGAGCTCAGTGCAAGATGTGCAAAAGGGCTTGAAGCTGGCTTGCATCATGTGGTTGTTTGAAAGCCAACCAGGTGCCTGAGTTCCAGCCCGTGTCCTGTTGGCAGAGGCAGCGGCTCAAGCTGACCTGCAGATTGGCAACCCCTGGGTTCAAGTGTGGCAACTTCCGCCTGTGCGCCAGGAGCCTGAGGCCAGCGGCTGCTCTGTGTCTGCAGGATGTTGCCGTGATTACAAGAAGTCCATCCTGTGCGAAGCGCTTAGAGCATTCTAAAGACAGAATAGGGATTCTGCTGGTGTACCGCCCGCCTTGCTGCCCAACAGTTTCCCTGCCTGAGCTGACAGGGGTGATCTCGGGCGCGGTGTTGGAGTCCCCTCGCCTATTAGTGCTGGAGGACTTTAATGTTCATGCCGAGGCCCCAGGAACAGCTGCAGCTCAGGATTTCATGGCCTCCATGGCAACCATGGGTCTGTCTCAAGAATATCTGCCCCAACACATGATGTAGGACCAGTGGTGCCATTCAAATGATTTAGGAACAGGAACTCACTTTTGATTGGCACTTGTCGGGAACCCGGAACCAGCCACGGAGCCCGTTAGGATCCGGAACGCCCGTTCTGGTCCAGTCCCCCTGAATGGCATAACTGTGTAGGACACACACTAGACCTTGTGTTTACTGCTGGGCAGGCTTCTGATGATCTGGAGGTGGAGGAGATTGAGATCACTCCTTTGTCATGGACAGATCACTTCCTGGTGGGATTTAGGCTTGTTGCAGCCTCTCACCTCCGCAATGGTGGGGGATCGCATTGCATGACTCAGGAATCCAAATGGATTCCTGAGGGCTCTGGGGGAGTTTCCTGTTGCCAGAGTTGGTGATCCACCCGGTGCCCTGGTCGATCTCTGGAATAGGAAGATGGCCAGGGCCCTGGATGAGATCGCTCCCGAGTGTCCTCTGCCCAGTCGCAGAGTAAGAGCTCCTTGGTTTTCTCAGGAGCTGTGAACAATGAAGCGGCAGGGCAGACGGCTAGAGCAACAGTGGCGGAAGACTTGTGCCGAATCTGACCATGCACGGGCTAGAGCCCAGTTAAGATCCTACTCTAGAGTGGTGGTGGCAGCTACTTCTCTGCCACCATCGCATCAGCAGAGAACCGTCCAGCTGAGCTCTTTCTTGTGATCTGTAGCCTACTCCATCTGGCCCCCCCCCTACTGGAGGGGAGGAGCACACGGAGGCTCACTGTGACAAATTCGTAAAACATTTTGCGGAGAAGGCTGATCAGGTCTGGCATGACTTGGACACTGCTGTGGGCATGCCTAGTGATGTCCCCGGGGAACCTGTCTATCCTATTATTTGGGATTCTTTCCAGCTTGTAGAGCCTGAGGATGTGGACAGGATTCTCTGGAGTGTGAGACCTGCTGCCTGCCCGCTCGACCCTTGCCCAGCATTGTTAATCAGAGCTGCTCGGGAAGGGCTGGCCGAGTGGACAGGGAGGGTAGTGAATTCATCTCTGAGGGAGGGGGTGCTGCTGTCTGCTTTAAAGTGGGCGGTTGTTCGCCCCCTCCTGAAGAAACCCTCCCTGGATCCCACTATCTTAAACAACTTTCGGCCAGTCTCGAATATCCCATTTAATTTCTGGGCAAGGTGATTGAGCGGGTGGTGGCGTCCCAGCTTCAGAGGGTGCTGGAGGAAACGGATTATCTGGACCCATTCCAATCTGGCTTCAGGCCGGGGTTCGGGACGGAGACTGCCTTGGTCACCTTGGTGGATGACCTACACCGGGGAATGGACAGGGGGAGTGCGTCCCTGTTAGTCCTGCTGAACCTCTCGGCGGCTTAAGACACCATCGACCATAGTGCCCTTCTGGGTTGGCTGGCCAGGTTGGGGCTTGGAGGCACTATTTTGAAGTGGTTCCACTCCTTCCTGGCTGACAGATCCCAGAAGGTGGTGCTGGGGGACGCTTGTTCGGCATTCCAACTTCTTAAGTTTGGGGTGCTGCAATCGTCTATCTTATCCCCCATGCTATTTAACATCTACATGAAGCCGCTGGGGGAGGTAATCTGGGGGTTTGGAGTGGGGTGCCATCAATATGCTGATGACACTCAGCTCTATCTCTCCTTTCCCCCTGATTCTGAGGAGGTAGTTGAGGTCTTGGATCGTTGCCTGGAGGCAGTTGGGCCTGGATGTGGGCGAACAAGCTGAAATTAAATCCGGATAAGACAGAGGTGCTCCTGGTCTGGACTATCACCCTGCCCTGAATGGGGTTGCACTCCCCCCAGGGTTCTCCTGGATCCACAGCTGCTCCTGGAATCCCAGATGTCGGCGGTGGCCAGGGGAGCCTTTGCTCAGCTTCGGCTGATTCGCCAGCTGCGACCATACCTGAGCTGTGCAGACCTGGCCACGGTGACCCATGCCCTAGTGACATCTAGATTAGACTACTGCAATGCGCTCTACATGGGGCTGCCTCTGAAGACGGTCCGGAAATTACAACTAGTGCGGCTAATTACAACTAATTACAACTCACCAGTGCGGCTGCTCATGTGGATGCTGGGGCTCGTCGGTTCAACTCTGTTGGGCTGTTGCTTCGGCGGCTGCACTGGCTGCCGGTTCCTTTCCAGGCCCGATTCAAAGTGCTTGTTTTGACCTTTAAAGCCCTTTATGGCTCAGGCCCAGGGTATTTAAGGGACCGCCCCCTCCCATATAATCCTGCCCGGACTCTTAGGTCATCTGGGGGGCCCCTTTTGACTGTGCCACCACCAGGAGAGCTGAGGGGGATGGCAGCCAGAAATAGGGCCTTCTCGGTGGTGGCCCCCCGACTTTGGAACACCCTCCCCTTAGAATTAAGAACTGCTCCCTCTTTGGCGACATTCCGGCAGGGGCTGAAGACTTTTTTATTCAAACAAGCCTTTAACTGTTGACAGGCGGCCTGGCATTTTTTACATTCTATCTTTTAAATTGTGGGATCCACGGTGTTTTGCTGTTCTTTTAATTCTTAACTGTTTTTAATTATTGTTTTTAATATTGTTTTAATTGCATGTATTGTATTGCTTTTTAATATTGTAAGCCGCCTTGGGTGCCCTCGGGCAGAAAGGCAGGGTATAGATTGAATTAATAATAATAATAATAATAATAATAATAATAATAATAATAATAATAATAATAATAAT
>JAJKFI010000064.1:0-30982 GCA_029204185.1 Lerista edwardsae
TGGGGTGGGGAGGAAGATGGGGAGAGAAAATCCATTTGCTCTTTCTTGTCACCCAAATCAGTGATTTTCAACCTTTTTCATCTCATGGCACACTAAGAAGTTGCTAAAATTGTCAGTGCGTACCTCGCCGCAGAACAGGGGTTCACATTCCCCAGTGGTCCTAATATATGACCCTCTACCCAAACTCCAGTGAGACACCTGCAGACCATTTGCGGTACACCAATGTGTTGCGACACAGTGGTTGAAAATTAAATGCCTTGTCAGCGCAGTCCTATAGGCCGTGCAGCGTTGGTGCAACAGGGTTGCGCTGACGCTGCGTGCTTAGCGCTGATGCAGGGGCGCCAATTCCTACCCCCGCATCAGCGCTTGAGCAACAGGACCAGCGTTGCAGGCAGCGCAGGCCCTGCTTCGCCCGCGCTGAACCTCTCTCGCTCCAACCAAAGCCGGTCAGCGTGAGGGAGGCTCTGTACCAATACAAGGGGGCAGGGGTTTGGGGGGGGGGGGGGAGGGGGGGGGTAGTGGGGGGGCCTTGGGAGGTGGGCATATGGCCCAATTCGGGCCATGTCATCTCCTCGGATCTGCACCTGCTCTTTAGCGGGCGCAGATCCAAGGAGCACATAGGGAGGCTGGAGCCTCCTCTACTGTAAGGGAGTGCACGCTCCCTTGCCATGGGGAGGCTCCAGCCTCACCTATACTGCGCTAGGCTATGGCATTGGCTGGCCAGCCTCGCCATTCCAGCGCAGTATAGGATTGCGCCCTGTGTCACTTCTGTGAACGTGTTCTGGATTTTAGTTCTGTTTCAATTACTGTTATCATCCCTAAGCCCAGCTATCCTGGGCACCCCATTATGGGGAGGACGTTTAGGACCGAGGTGTAGGGATGGTGCCGTGGAATGAGGTGAGCACAGCGGGTGCTGGCTGCGGCAGGGTGCAGCAGCACAGAAAAACCTACGCGTTTTTTTGCCCCCCCCCCTAAATGCAGTGATTCCAGGCACAGGGAGGTGTAACCAGGTGACACATGGAGGTGGGGCAGCCGCGCTGGGGGGTACAGTGACATTGCCCTGCCTCAAGCACACTGCAAGTCAAGAATGGCTCTGGTGTGGAATTTAAATCCTTTAAATAAATAAATGAACTAACTTTTTAGTTTAACCTCAAATTCTCCCTTCTTCATAGGATTAAGCAGGATTTATTGTTTCTGGGGACGAACTGACGTGCCCTAATCTATGTATGATACTCCTATTTGGATGAGGGACAGTTCCATGAAGTTCCCTTCCTAGTGCAAAAGCCAAGACCGTGCATGTCGGACCCTTTTGGAAAGCCGGATTCCTGCTAGTCAGCTGTGCATGAGAGAAAGTGGGAACGGGGCTTGTTTGGATTTCGTCTACCAAATGGGACCTAATGGCTTAAAAAAAGTAAAGGACTACATGTTAGGTCAGAACTATATTGGTGGCTGGACTGACCTTTCCTTCTCTTAGGGTGTCCACGCTGTTGGTCTACAAGATACCAATGGAAGATGCACTGCCTCTGTCCAAAGCCTTCTCCAAGCTAGAGGAAGGTCTGTCTGATCATACTGTTTATTTGACTTGTACAGAAAGATATTGAAGGTGTGGAGGATACTGCCCCTCACCTTCCCTCTGCTCAATGAGGGAACCGGATTGTGCCCCAACCCTACCCACTGGAGACATTTGTATGCCAGAATTTCCCCTATATAGCCACCTTTGGATATCACATTGGAAGAGCACATGCGTTTGTGCTAGACAGGTTGGACATATAAAATCCAGCATGTCTGGCATCCCATATCATGCGGTCAAAATCAACCACAGAATTTTGATTTCTATATGCTGGGTGTTTTTTTAAACAGTGTGTGTTTTCTATTGAACATCCGGAGTATTGATGGCAGAGAAGGTGTGTCCTGTGAGTGGGGCATCATGGCATAATTGTCCTCACACAGTGTTCACAGAAGGCAGGGAAGGACCATTAGAATCAGGCCTAAATCTGTTGAATGTAACAGGTGCAATTTTGTTTCCATACAGCTAAACAAAGCTTTGGTTTTGAGGATTACAGCTTTTCTCTGAACACTTTGGAACAGGTAATATGAACAAGTTAAAGTTCAATCGTAGGATAATGTTTGTAGTGGTAATACCCCAAAGGGAAAGGTTTAATCTAGATCAGGGGTGTCAAACTTGTTTCATACAGTGGATCAAATAGCATTTATGATGCCTGTTAAGGGTCAGTAGTGATGTCATTAAGCAGGAAGTGATGTCATTAAGCAGGTCATGACCAGAAATCAGCACATTTTTTCTCACTTGGGAACTCATTGGCTGTAAATAGAAGATAAAATAATAGATCTTGAAATTTTTTTATATTTACATATGTATATATTATGATATAAAAATATCCATATTTTCAAGATACGGAAGAGGCCAATTACAATTACCTTCCAGTGGTGATACCACAGCACAGCTCAGCAGCTGAGAGCAGATGATGGTGGTGCTGGGAGAGCCTTCGGACCTTATGTTTGGCACTCCTGATCTAGATGGACAAAGGCACATTCAGCACCAGCCAGGTTTCACATTCCTGTCTGCCAGTGGGTTGGGTCTAAGTGCACAAGAGAGCTGTAGTTTCCAATTCAGTAGCGGGAATTGGCATCAAAACTGTGGCATATATGCCCTGCCCAGTATCATACACAATGTACACTGTGTACGCAATGCTAAAGAGATGGTTGGTTTGCACTATCATTTTTCACAATCATAATGGGATGTGTGTGTGTGTGTGCGTGCGCACGAGTGCATACACGCATTTAGGAGTGGGAGTTGGAGCTCCTCATAAAGATAATTCTGACCACTTGCTTCATAGTTAGATGGGTATTTCTGGATGAAAACTGCTAGTTGCCCAAATATGAGATCGAAATAATGATCAGCATCTTGGATTGACTGGGGGGAAAAAAAGACCCCAAACATAGCTGGCTGAAATGTTCTTTTGTTGTGCTTATCTAGACATAAGTGAGAATTTGCTCCTGTTGCAACTGAAAACTATAATTTTTCTTATAGTTTATTTTTCTTATAGTATAAAAAAACTTAGAACTATAAGGCGTCTAGCATTCTTCTGCTTAGCTGAAGAGATCTTGTATCACATAGGTTTTCCTGGACCTTTGCAAGGAGCAAGAGCGCGATTGCTGTGATACGTCTCTGGACACGACTTTTGAATGGAGGCAGCTGCAGCAGGAAGATGTCTAAGCTGTGAATGGCATAATGAAGAGACTTATTGTTAAAATTAAGGTGACCAACTTTTTTACAATGAAAAGGAGGACACAAATAAATTGAAGAAAAAAAATATCGTAAATAAAAGAAACATTTTATTCATTGCAACAATAATACACTATAATATGATAAATGCATAATAAAAACATTTGTAACATTTTCTATTGTAATTATGCTTACATGCCAACAGGGTTGTATAAACTTGTAAATAAAATTATACATATTTGGAAATTATTAAATAGATAATGAATTACTAAAACGTGAATTGTGCTTACCTGTGTATGATTGAATATTCACTGAAAGAAAGAAATAATTACCGTGAGTCTACTGCGTGCGTATGTGCTGTGTCGTGTTTCGGTAAGAAGTAAACAAAGCCACTTGCGCACGGCGCTCTCTCTCAAGGTCTCCCGTGCGGAGCGCATGCATCTCATAATGGCGTCTCGCTGCACTGTACTGAGTGTAAATCACAGGTTCATATGCCCTCTAGTTCCGGGTCCCTATGAGTCTGATTTTTTCAGCAGTGTGTGACCTTAAGCACAACAAGGCTCACAACCACTGCTACTAGTCTGGGCCCAAAGTTAAGAATACTTCATCTTAACCTTAAAATTCCCCAGGCTAAACAAGTCCCAACTACAGGGACTTTTTCCAATGAGTAACTTAAAATTTGGTAAGCCACTTTAGCCACTGAATCTTATCTGGTTCCAAAGACAACCAAAGCTTCTAGTAAATTTAATTGTAATTTGTTGATAAACAAGGGTTAACTAAGAAAGCATACTAGAACTAACAGAGATACCTTATAAAACAAAGAAAACTAGGCTCCTATCACTGACTAGGCCCTAGTTGTTCACCTTGTTCCTCAGACAGCAATTCCAGTCTTGCAAAGGGAAGTCTGCAGGTTTGCATTGCAAGCTTTATCAGGTCTGATGCTCTTCTTGGAGGATGATCTGGAGGAGTCTTGCAGTTTGGAAGGTCTTGATGGTGGTTGTGCGCCCACAGTCCTCAGGCTCAATCAATTAGCCTATCAGGGTAAAGGGGCCATCTCCTGTTTTCAGCACTCGCTACATGTAACCTTTCTGAATAGCTTGCATTCCTGAACCCAGCTATAACTTCACACCTTTTGCAAACAACCAATGAAATAAGCTCTCTCAATCCTGCTTGTGTTACAATTCTTTCAAAATAAAGTCAAGCCAGGGCCTAGCTTTTTCTTGTTTGCTCTTTACACCGAGCCTTGACGAATCATCATGTCAAATACAAATACGTCACATCACACGCAACGGATTGGAATCGATCGAATATGGAGATTTACAGATTAGTCTTCAAATATCGAAAAGGAGGACATGTAGGAGGACACTTTTCAAGGGAGGACAGAACTTACAAAAGGAGGACTGTCCTCCCTAAAGGAGGACGGTTGGTCACCTTATTAAAATACTAAAAGAAGTCCCTGGAAATTTACAGGCCTGAATGGGAAAAGGCCTAACACTAGGCCAACTAAAAAAAAAAAAAAAAGGCTGAGTCATTCAGTCCTAGCAAACCAGCAATGAAGTGCTAAGTCATTCTGACTCAGCTTCAACCTAAAGATAAGATCATCTGATCTCTAATTAAATGCTAAAAACTATTTAATCAAACCAAAAACACCTGTGGTTAATTGCTGAAAATATAAGTGTTGCTATTAAAAAGGCTTTGCTGTACCTGTTTGCTGTTATTTGCTGCAAGAAGCCTTCTTCTAAAAATATAGAAGTTCTTGCTGCCCTAATCTCTGTTGTCTAAGTGATTCCTTGCTGGAGCTCTGCGACCTTAAAGCCTTTCCAAGCCTCACAGCTGTAAGCTGCTTCTGAGCTATCATCACTTACTGTGTGCAGACGTACATGCTTGTGATCCCTTGATCAGACGGGCCAAAGTGTCTGCTTGCTCTGTGCAGGCTGACACGAAGAGGATTGTGCCAGAAATACTCAGCAGGGCTTTGCAGGCTCTCGCAGAAATCCTCTCTGTACAGTTAGAATTAACCAGAACAGTAAGAAAACTTGCAATATTTCTCAGCGGTAATATTGGATGAAGATACGTATACAAGCAAAAATCCCTTTTTCAAAATGCTACCGACTTGCTGAAAAAGGCTCATACATATTTTGTTAAATTTTATAACAATATGGAACCCTTTTCTATAAGAATATCACTGCCATGTACATAGTAACACTGCTCAAAGTGAACCAGATGAGCTCCTTGTCCATGTCACTTACAACCCAATCCTATTCATGTTTACACAGATGTAAGTCCCATTGTAGTCCATGGGGATTACTCTCAGGTACATATCCCTAGGATTGCAGCCTTATACAATATTTTTATCCGTCACATGTTAGGCTGTCTCTTGTTCTAGTGCAGTGGTTCTCAAACTTTAAAACCGAGACCCATTTCAGAATGGCACGTCAGGACCCACCAGAAGTGATGTCATTAACCAGGAAGTGCCGTTATTGTAACGTAACAAAATGACACTCCTGGAATGCAAACTGGAATTCTTGGACTGCAGCACAACCATGAAACATCCCTGACAGAAAGCAAGACTAGGACAACATATTATATAAAACCGCTGCAAACAAAATAAAAAAAAATCCTCACTTGCAAGTTCAAACTGTTATCACAAAAGGAATATAGCAAGAAGAAGGTCTGCAGCTTCCAATATGGCTGCTCCCAGCTTTCCGCATCCCACCTGTCATCAGGTCATGACCTGTACTGAATTTACCAAGTGACCTGTACCAAGTGGGTCCTGACCCACAGCTTGAAGAACACTGATCTTCAAACTGTATATTTCCTTCAAACTTCAAACTGTATATACTGTATATTTCCAAATGAATAGACCACCTTTTTTCTTGTCACAGAAGACAAAGGAATATGAAGCAGACAAGAAGATCTGAGAGCTGTGTAGATATACAAAATGCAGGAGCCATACTTATCTGATATTGTGGCTTGTCTGTGAAAGTATTGGCTAAAAGGGTAGTTAAAGCAGTAGTTGAAAATCTTGCCTTAAGAGCAATTCACTCAAGAGAAAATGTATTTCACAAAACTTTTACTTTTTCCCCTAACTTAAAAAAAAAATCTCAAGAAGGAAATGTAGACACACATGTTAAAATCAGGAGCAAAAAGAGTAAATTGGTTGAAGTCTATTTTAGTCACCTGTGATTTCAAACATATAGGAATCAATGCCAGCGTGGTACTTCTTACTATTTTGCATACTTGACCATTGCCCAATTATCCAAAATGATTACCCAGGCACTTGAATCAGAACTTGGTATGTACTTTGACATACTGTACATACATTTGACACAATTATCAGCCCATTCTTAATAATGGCTGTGCTGACCATTATGACAGTGGAACACTTATTGTAAAAGGAATTTGGCTGTGTGCAGCACGAGACTTGCAGCCATTTTGGGAGGGCTGCCACGAACAATGACAGCGCTGGAAGGCGGCTACAGCAGCCGGCGACCTTCAGTAGGGCAGGGAGGCCAGCGGCAGAGGTGGGTAGAACGGGGCAGAGAGGGGGAGGAAAGTTCCCTTACCTTGAAGAAACCCCTGAACTTCTCCCCTGCTTTGCTGATGTGGCTGCATCTGGGGGAGGGGTTTCAGTTAGAATTAAGCTGTATATCACTGCTAATTTTCGTGTGTGTGTTAAAGCTTATTGTTGGATTTCTGTTTCTGTATCCTGAAATTAAAAGGTTGTAAGTAAATCAGCAGTAGTTTTGCCTTTTGTACCCTATGGTTTTTGATTTGCAGAATGACACAAGTGGGTCATCTTATTCCACAAACCATTTAACTTTTACATGAAATTAAGTGGAGGTCCAGGGGATGTGGTGGCGCTGCGGGTTAAACTGCTGCTGCTGGGCTTTCCGACTGGAAGGTTGGGAGTTCAAGACTGCACGACGGAGTGAGCTCCCGTTGCTTGTCCCAGCTCCTACCAACCTAGCAGTTCGAAAGCATGTAAAAATGCAAGTCGATAAATAGGGACCACTTCGGTGGGAAGGTGACAGTGTTCCCTGCACTACGGCATATAGTCACGCCAGCCACATGACTACGGAAGCTTGTCCGAGGACAAACACCGGCTCTACAGGCTTAGAAACCATCCCCTTCAGTTGGTCACAGCTAGACCATTTGGTTGTGGGGAAAACTTTACCTTTAAGTGGAGGTCCCCTTGGTATTTTGGGTTATGGTGCCATCAGTATGCCAATTACTTCATCAGGTCCTTGGGAGACTCAGGAAATTCAGTACTACTGCTGGGGCCATTGATGGACTGGATAGAAGGGAATAGATTGAAACTTATTCCAGAGGAGGAGGAGGCTCCATTGACTGGGACTGGGTTGATCTGGGACATATTTATTTCATATCGGTGTAACCTGCCTTTCCCTGCAGTGTAGATACACTGTTATTACAGAAACAGAATAACAGAAACTGTTATTACATAACAGTTTAATAAACAGTTAAACACACTTGCAGAATAAGGACCAACCAAAAATTACACTAAACAAGTGTACACCAAACAACAGGCCGTTGGGGTTTAAAAAAAAAAAATAACAGCAGGTGGGGAGGATCACAACATGATCTGCAGAACTATGGTGGGGGGTTGGAGGAATTTAGGGCTTTGTCCCTAGACAAAAAAATGCTGTCTTTCATTTCCAGCCCCGCCCCCAAATTACCATTATACATAGGAAACAAATTCCATTGCCTCCCTTACAGTGAGGGGAAAGATATGTGCACACCTAGACAGATTAGGACAAGCAATTTTTTTATTTTTTATTTTTTATATAAAGATATGGGAAGGTAATAGGGAATACATGGGAAAGGGATACAATGGTGAATACAAAAGGTACACATTGATTACAGCTTAATCATCTCCACTTAATTACTGTTTGCATACAATCGAATTCATCATTTACTATCTAAAACGTTTGTATACAAATCTTAATAACTCATTCCTCTTTCTTATTTACAAAATCTTTTTTCTCTACAACCTAAAATTTTCTATATATAATATCTTAACATCTAATCTTTATTTCATTTCTTCCATCCAGTCATAAAACGATCTCCAATATTCTTGAATCTTTGTTATATGGCCCTCTTTCATCCTCTCAGTTAAAACATCCATTTCTGCAATTTCATATATTTTCTCTATTAATTGTTCAACATTTGGAATCTCCTCATTTTTCCATTTTTGTGCATACAATAATCTTGCTGCTGTATTTACATGTACTATAATATGCTTTTTCCTTCTATCTTGAATATTACCTATCATATTAAAGAGAAATAACTCTGGTCTGACCGGTATCTCACATTTCAACATTTCTTGTAACATAATATGTACTAGATGCCAAAACATTTTTTGCAAGTCCACCACATATGATAAAATGTCCCTTCTTTATCTTTACATGTCCAACATTTATTCGAAATGCCTGGATACATTTTTGCTAATCTTTCCGGTGCTAAATACCATCTATAAAGCATCTTATAAAGATTTTCTTTCAAATTTGTTGCCTTTGTTAATCTAATATTTGTTACCCAAATCTTTTCCCATTCATCAACCTCTATATTGTATCTGAAATTTGTAGCCCACTGCACCATTACATCTTTCAGTTTCATCCTCCATTTTCATTTTCAAAAGGAATTCATACATCTTTTTTACGTATTTATCTTCCTCATTTAATAATAGTTTGTCAAAGTCTGTCTCCTCACAGAAACCTGTTTTCTCATCTTCTTTTATTCTTGATTTAATTTGCGCTTTTGTCCACCAATCCAAAAACATTCCTTTACTTTCTAAGTCTTCATCCGGTGAAAGTTCTCCTTTCTCATTCAATAATTCATCATATTTCACATTCTGGTCTTCTCTCAGCCGATCAGGTTTTGTTGATATCGCCAAGGGTTTAATCCATCTGGGTATTTTAGTATATATCTTATATCTTACTTGTTCCCACGACCACAGTAAAGCTCTCCTCAAGGCATGTCGCTTAAAGTGCCAGTCAAGCAATTTAAGTGTCATCTGATGCGGCCGATGCATTTATAACTCCTGCTGGACATCCCTCTTGCCTTTGGAGCAAGACTACCACTTTCACTGGCTTGGAAGAGGTCTTCTTGCCTGGATCAAGCTCGCATAAATTTATATTCCAGAGGTGTTACTTATTATTAAAAAATAGAGGCGTGCAAGGGAAACAAGTTTCATTTTGATTAATTTCATTTTCCATGTGTATACTAAAACATCGAGGCACAAAAATAGTTTTTTTCCTTGTGCCATTAAATTGCTGAATTTGTAAATATGTTGATGCGACTAGGAGTTTGAGGCAATGGTTTATTCTGAATATGCCCTTATTTGTTCTGTGTATTCTTTGTTTACTATGTATGTGTAGTATTGTATGTATGTAGCCGGTGGCCGTATCAAATTCCAGGTATAGTTTATATACTTGGCCAATAATAATAATAATAATAATAATAATAATAATAATAATATTGTTTCCTTTATTGGTTTTCAGTTTATAATTATATCAACCTTGATATATGTATTGGGTTCATTCCAAAACTTTTATATTTTAAATATTTTATAAATATTGTATTTTTAAAATATTTATATATTTATTTACACATCACCCCCCCCCTTATTTTGGGATCTGCAGCTTTGACTTACCATGGGTCCTGATTGGCATCTGGAGGGCTTCACCGAAGCGGATACAACCGGAAGTGCCTTCCGGTTGCACCCAGGAGTTGTTCTCCGGCAAAAGGAGGCCACATGCAACATTTGTGTGCTTCAGAAGGCCACACAGAGGCTTCTGAGAGGCACTTCAGGTTTATGTGATGAAAAACCAGAAGCGTCTCTTAGAAGCCTCAAAACATTTCCAAATGCAACTTGAAGGCACTTCCAGTTGCATCTGGAGGTCCTCTGAGGGCCCCTCTCCCACAGATCTCAGTATTCACGGATTTGGTATATGGTGAGGGATCCAGATACCAAGAGCAAACTTGAGATCAAATTCACATGCCTCCCAAATACAGTATGTAACAGAAGGCTTATTGACAATGTATTTGTTGTCTCTCAACCATAGCTCCAAACCAGAGCCTCCCGAGACCGCCTGACACTTGAGGCGGTATGCCAAAGGCTACCACCCTTACCCAGTGATATGCCAACCTCTGTTCCCTTCACCCACCCATAACTCAGAAGAATTAACCTATCAAAAATATTATTATACTACAATAAAAATAACCAAGAAAATACAAAAAAATATATACTGACAAAATCAGTATAAAGATTACTGAGCATTTCTGCACTCCTGAGCAACCCGGGGCACAATTCAGGGAAGCCGTCTGGCTCCTGGGTAAGTGCTGGCATTGAGCAGCAGAAGGTGGGTTGGCAACCCTACTGTGATGAGTGCCTTGAAAATTACCCCACCTTTTCATGACCAATGGGTGGCAATCAAAGGAACATACACTAAGGGCACAATCCTTCGGCCGACACTAGCTGCTAGTGTCGGCCGAACTGCTGGAATAGCGGCGCCTTCCTGACCACATCATTGCGAACTCCACCGTTCGCCAGAGCAGGTAAGTCAGGGGCACAAAATAGGGTGTAGTGGAGGAGGGTGGGGAATGGGGAGATTGGGTTCAGGAAGGGTGTGTGTTGTGGTGTCAGTGGCAGACACCAGATCATATCTCCCTTCCTGGGCCTGATCCCGTGGCATGGGTCCATGTAGAACTACACCAGCTATTTACCTAGTGCAGTTCCAAGTAGGACCCCTGCGCCATGGAAGCATACTCCTTTGCAAGGAATGATCGGTCCCTTACCCCAGGGATCTCCAGACTTTCCAGTACTAGGGTCACATTTTACAGACCAAAAAAAATCTATTTTATAAATGAATGAACAAGATGAATGAATACGTTTTACTTGGATCTTTTTTGTAATCAACATGATACGATTCAGAACCAGATAGAAATGTGACAAAGTCAGGCTTGATTTGAGAAGTGGAACTCTCTGCCACTATATTGTTTCAAGATGGCCGCGCATTCAGGTGCTGCAGCTCAGTGCTCTTCGACTCGGCGTTCTTTATGGATGTTTTTGTGTGTATTATCTTGTGTTGTGAATACCTCCGGCGGGGTGAATATACTCTACAGCAATTGTGAACTCATGAGGATTGGACTGCAAAGTAAACAAGAGATAACAGCTAAGTTTATTTGGAAACATAGTATACCGTCAGAGATTGCAAGGTCCCCCGGCTCTCTGTGGACTGTAATTCCGGTAAGAGAGAGAGTGAGAAGGAAAAGAAGACGAAAGGAGAGGAAGAAGAAAAGGGGCTGTAGGGCTGGTGTTTTATACAGGCTGCAAAAACAAACAAAGCGGTTACAGCTCCCAAGTCTCTTTCTGACTAATGCCAGATCAGTAGCAAATAAGATGGATGACTTAAGGTTACAGGTCTCCTCAAGCAAGTTTGTGAAAAACTGTTGCGTGCTGTTAATCACTGAAACCTGGCTTAACCCCACTATTCCAAACACTGTTATTGATATGGAAGGCTTTTTATTACATCGTTTGGACAGGGACAGGAATGTGGGGAAGTGCAGAGGAGGAGGAGTGTGCATGTTTGTTAGAGAGAGCTGGTGCACAAATTCAGAGATTATAACACGTCATTGCTCTTTGGAGCTGGAATATCTGTCTGTCAAATGCAGACCTTTCTACCTTCCACGGGAATTTAGTATTGTTATTATTCTTGTTGTTTATATTCCGCCGGATGCAAATGCGGATATGGCGCTGGGTCATCTGGGCGATGAAATTGGCAACTTGCAAAGCAAATTTCCGGATGCAGTATACATTATTGCAGGAGACTTCAATCATGTAGACCTACGTGTAGTCCTCCCTAAATTCCATCAACATATAAGGTGTGCCACTAGGGGGTCAAACATCTTAGATAAGGTCTACACGAATATTGCAAATGGATACAGGGTATTACGATTACCACATTTGGGTCAGTCTGACCACATGTCCCTGTTTCTGGCTCCGGAGTATATTCCGCTGAGAAAACAGTCAGGGCCGGTAGTCAAGACAGTGAAAAGCTGGCCGGAGGGAGCAATGGAGCAGTTAAAGGACTGCTTTGAACAGACAAACTGGGAAGTTTTTGATCATCCTGATCTGGAAGAACATACGGCTGCGGTGTTAGGGTATATGGCACACTGTATTGACACTGTCACGGTGGAGAAACGTATCCGGGTTTATCCTAATCAAAAACCTTGGATGACTGGGAAGGTTAGACGCCTGTTGTATGCAAGAAATAAGGCTTTTAAGTCTGGGGATGATCTAGACTACAGTGCAGCAAGAACGAACTTGAGGAGAGGCATAAAGCAAGCTAAGGCCGAATACAAGAGGAAAATTGAAGACTGCTTTCTCAGCAATAACATGAGGCAAGTTTGGCAGGGGGTTCAACAACTAACGAACTATAAAGCAAAAAAGGTTTCTTCGGGCGGTGGCGTGGAGGTGGTTGAGGAGTTGAACAACTTTTTCGCTCGATTCGAGATCGATCAAACTGTACCTGTTCGTTTGCCATCATTTACTCAGCAGTGTCCTCCCTTCATTGTTAATGAGCTGGATGTGAGACAGACAATGAAGGTGGTTAACTCCAGAAAAGCAGCTGGACCCGACTCAATTCCTGGTCGGGTGGTAAAAGACTGTGCTGATCAGCTAGCCGGGGTTTGGACTGTAATTTTCAATCGATCCCTGACACAATGTGCAGTTCCTGTCTGTCTCAAGGCTTCCATCATCGTTCCACTGCCTAAAAAGTTGCCTACAAATAGTCCAAATGATTATAGGCCGGTGGCACTAACTTCAATCTTAATGAAGTGCTTTGAGCAGCTAGTTCGGAAATACATTATCTCCTGCCTTCCTGATTCCTTTGATGGGCTTCAGTTTGCTTACAAAGAAAATAGATCAACTGAGGATGCGATTAATACTGTGCTTTATATGGCTTTATCCCATTTGGAAACACAAGGGAATTATGTAAGAATGCTGTTTGCGGACTTTAGTTCTGCTTTTAATACCATCATACCACACAGATTAATAGCCAAACTTAAAGATCTAGATTTTCCAGATTCTATCTGTTTATGGATATGGGATTTTTTAACAAATCGTCCACAAAGAGTTAAACTGAATGATTACATCTCTACTGACAAGATACTCAGCACTGGCACTCCACAAGGTTGTGTCCTTAGTCCACTACTGTTCTCCATTTATTCATCGGATTGCACCAATAACCATCCCAATAATAGGATTATCAAATTTGCAGACGATACTACATTAGTAGGACTTATTTCCGGGGATGATGAGTCTGCGTATCGGGATGAGGTATTACAGCTATCCCGCTGGTGCAAAGAAAATAATCTTCTATTTAATATCCGAAAAACCAAGGAGTTTATAGTGGACTATAGGAAAAAAAGAGCAGACATTCAGCCACTGTATATAGATGGAGTTTGTGTGGAACAGGTGGTTGAATGTAAGTTTCTTGGGACCATCATAACTAATGACCTGACTTGGAGTGCGAACACCACTGCTTTAATTAGGAAGGCACAACAACGGTTGTATTTTCTAAGGATTCTTAGAAAGCAACAATTGGCTGAGAGTTTGCTAATCACCTTCTATCGGAGTTCAATTGAGAGCATATTATCCTACTGTCTCTGTGTATGGTACACGAGCTGCACAGTGGCAGAGAAAAAGGCAATTCAAAGGGTGATCAAGACGGCCCAAAACATCATTGGCTGTTTACTCCCCTCTTTGGAAGAACTGTATAAAAATAGATGCAAGAGGAAGATATCTAATATATTGAAAGACTCCTCTCATCCGGGACATCAGCTCTTTGAACTATTACCATCGAGAAGGAGATTTAGGGTATTGAAAGCAAGGACGAGCAGATTCAGAAACAGTTTTTACCCAAGTGCAGTATTGAGTTTAAATGCGGGGTCATAAGTTTTTGTGGAATTTAAATTGCTGGGAGCAATGGGGTATTTATATTTGTATAAGTGATTGTTGTATGGTTGATTGTGCATATTTTAGTTTTGGTGTTGTCCAGTTTTACCTTGGGGAAGAGCACCTCATTTCGTTGCACCCAGTTGTGAGTGTAATGACAAATAAATTTCTTATGTCTTATGTCTTATGATATATAATGAACAAAAATGTCAATTTCTTTAAACCTGTGGGCTGGATAAAATCATGCGGTGGAACTTTGCAAAGAGCAAGAGCGGGATTGCTATGATACGACTCTGGAAACAACTTTTGACAGGAAACAATTGCAGCAGGAGGAGCTCGAAGCGGGGGATAACAAAAACAATTATTGTATGTAGTACTGGTGCTCCCTTGACTCCAAGGGGATATTAGGAATATGTGACAAAACATGGACCCCTGATGTGCTTGCTCTACACAAGCTGAGACAAAGGAATTTGTATCAGAAATAGTTAGCAGGACTTCAAGGGATCTCCCAGGAATCTCTTTGTATGTACTCAGATAGCTAAAATAAATCTCCCTAAACTGGAAGCCTTTTAATGAAAGAACATTTAATACAATTCCCTGTATGCTCAAATTAATCATGTAAGGTCTAAGGTATATATACTTTGGTTATACTTTAATCATATTTGTGCTATACATCTTTCTAGTGGAAAGTTTTAAATGAATAAAATATGTGTATTTCTATATATGGAGAGTTTGAATCCATGGGAAAATATTGTGATTTTTTTTTCCTGTTAAAACTATGGAAAACTGAAAATATCAATCAAGCAAACAGTATTTATATACTGCTTTTCAACACAAAGTTCACAAAGTGGTTTACAGGCAAATAATAAAGTTACATGGTTTCCTGTCCCAAAAAAGCTCACACTATATATAAAAAAAGGCAGAGCACCACCAGCAACAGCCACTAGAAAAGACACTGTGCTGGGGTGAAGAGGGACAATTACTCTCCCCCTGCTACATCTAAGAGGAACACCACTTGGAAAAGTGCCTCTTGCCCAGTTAGCAGGGGCTAATATGTAATATATATGTAATTCTTTCTTTAATGTATCTTTTGACTCCAAATTTATTTTACCCTTCTAACAAAAAATGTATTGTGTAAACTTGCACATAAAATGGTACACTTAATATACTCTCCACATTTTAAAAATATAAATGCTTTCTGGCCTGATTCTGTGGGCACTGTACACTGAGGGATTTCAGGATCCATCAACATAATGTCCTGTCTGCTATCACATGTATTGCTCTGCCTTCAAATGGCATCCTAATGACGGTGTGGGAGCAGTGAAGCCCTGCATCGGCTATGATGAGCTGACAAACCCGTGCCAGAGCAGGTGATGGTTTGGGGAGGATCCGGGTGGAGGGGAGGGGGTCAGGGAAGGAAGGAGCCAGGCTGGGAGCAGGAGGAAAGGATCTCAGTGGCAGCAGTGCACACTAAGAGCCTATCTTTTTTTCTGGCCTGACACACCCTCTTACTCTGAGACTTATTCCAGCAAAATGATACGGGGCTGGGGCACCTCTCTTATGAAGAAAGACTGTTGCGTTTGGGGCTCTTCAGTCTGGAAAAAGGCGCCTGAGGGGGGACATGATTGAGACGTACAAAATTATGCACGGGAGGGATAGAGTCGATAGAGGGAGATTCTTTTCCCTCTCTCACAATACCAGCCACTGGTATTGGGGACAGCCACTGAAGGAAATACTTTTTTACCCAGTGGGTGATTAAGCTATGGAACTCCTTGCCACAGGAGGTGGTAATGGCATCTGGCCTAGATGTCTTTAAAAAGGGACTAGACAGATTTCTGGAGGAAAAGTCCATTGTGGGCTATAGGCCATGATGAGTTGGGCAACCTCCTTACATTAGTGCTAGGCTACTTCAGAATGCCAGGTGCGAGGGAGTGGCAACAGGATGCAAGCATCTTGTTGTCTACTGAGCTCCCTTAGGCACCTGGTGGGCCAGGCCACTGTGAGATACAGGAAGCTGGACTAGATGGGCTTTTGGCTTGATCCAGCAGGGCTCTTCTTATGTTCTTAAAATAGCTGATATGGGTCCATTAGTAGGGATGGCTTTTTTCAGTGCTCAACATAGAACGCTAAATAATGAGAATTTATTGAAAATGCTACATAAAACCGAATTTAGGTCAAAATGTGAAAAAAACACCGCTTTTGCTTATTTTTGACAGGGTTTGACCCAAATTTACATCAATTTCACATACGTTATGCTGGCGGGATGCGTGTTTTGCCAGCATTCTGCACACTGCAGCTGTTGCAAAAACAACATTGCCTGGCTGCCACTGCAGGCGAACGAGTCTGTGCAAAGATGACTGTGGACACCTATTGGTTCAGGGAAGGCTGCACAGTGTCAGAGGGAGGCAAGGGGAGCAGGGCAGCAGGGGTGAGCAGGAGGAGATGGGGTGGACGAAGGCACATCAGGCCCAGGCAGGGTGTTGGTTCGACGGCAGTAGAACACACCATTGCCTGAGCCACCGTCATGGGTCCACGTGGAGCTGTGCCAGTGATACTGCTGGTGCAAGTCTGAGTTTACCCATGGTTGCCGCTGAGGCTTTTCTCGGGGCAAGGGACCATAACCCAAAGAGGCCCCAACATGCAGAAACACCCCTGCAGGATACAGTGGCTGCTGTGTTGGCAGCACTGCGCGGGGAGTCAGAATGGTTGGGCTGCCTGTTACTGCTAGTTGGAAAAACAGGAAAGAGAAGAGTTGAAAATAGAAATCCATAACTGTATAGTTCAAAAAACTTTTATTGTTTGCACTTAAGAAACAGTCTCCAGCTATTATTATCCAGAACAGCAGCATTTGTTTATCAGAGGCAACAGTGGATGAATTTATATATCATAAGCAACAATCCTTTTTTCAAACAGCTTCCAACTTCCTAAAAAAAAAGACTAGTATCTGAATATTTCATTAATAACACTTAACTCTTTACTAATAGTACATTATCATGTCCAGTAAGCATCATAGTAACATTGCTAAAAATAAACCCATGTCACGTAAACCATGTTTTCTTTGAACTTCCTTCTATCTTATGTGCGATTGCATGAACTAAAAGATGCTTATCTACTTGTTCAGATGTTAGCTCATCTCTTAATCTTATATATTCCAAATATAGACCAGTCTCTTTCTTGTGTGGCAAAAGATGGAGGAATATGAAGCTAGTGAAAGCTGTTTGAGGTGCAGGAGCCATACCCACCTAATACTGTGGATTGTCTTTGAAAGCACTTTGTGGGATTAAAGGAAAAACGGCACTTGCAAACCTTGGCTTAAAAGCACTTATCTCAAAACTAGGCGTTGAAAATATTTTCTCCCAACTGGGAAAGCAACATTTTGGGGAGGGCATGTGCCCCACTTTTTTCCAAAAGGTTTCACATCTCTAGTTACATACATTAAATTCAGGGGTAAAATTGAACCATTTGAAGGCAATTGTAATAATCATACAAGCATAAATGCCAGTCTGCTCTAGCATTGGCTTCTTACAGTTTTGGAGATTTCAAAAGTATATATTTGCATGTCTGGCTAAGCTATTCTGCTTTCCTAGACATTTGAAATCTGGACTTGGTCTGTACTTTCACAATTATACAGTTGCATCCTATAAGGGCTGAAAGAAAGGGCTTTAGGATGTTGTCCCTGCTGGTCATACCCTCACAAGCTGTTTTACATTGGAAAAGAAGCTTTCCTGGCTTCCCCTCCAGTAGGGGCAGTGGGTCAAGATGTGTGCATCCCCCCGAACATGCAGTGGAACAGGTGCAGCCAGTCAGGCAATTTAAGAATCACCTGAACCAGCCCCAGAGCATTGTTGCATGTCCTTTACTTTGGGTCATGAATTCACTTCACTTGCTTCCACAAGCGCTTTTTGGATGGGTCAAGATGGAAAAAAAGGTACCTGCCACTTCCAATCCGCTCTGACCTGTAGTTTGTAATTCAGTCAAGTCTAAGCACTAGGAGTGTGCAAGGAAAAATGTTTCATCTTTTCTTTGTTGCTTTTTTTCCATTGGTTTTAAATTTCGAAGGCTGCAATCCTACACATACTTACTTAGAAAGGAGTAAGTTCAAAAATAATTACTTTTGGAATTGGCTATGAATGGGTGAGCTGGAATTCAGTTGCATCAGTTTCATTCAATCAAATGCATGTGTCTCCAAAATGCCTTTTCAGACATAGTTTCTGTAATAGAAGGTTACCAGTTATATATATAGCATTTGTATTCTTTCAGCAGTAACTCTGAATAATATCACTCTTGTAAGTTGCACAAATGTCTGATCTATGCATTGAAGAGGTTTCTTTCACATTTATCCCTGAAAATTATGAACACTTTTGATACGTTTCTTATTGGGCTACATGTTCTTAAATCACTGTTTTATTTTGGTTACTTTTTTGTTGTGTTAACACAGTAAGATCTACCATCTCTTTGGTAAGCTAACTTTCCTGAGTTCAGGCTTAATGTGTTTGCTAAATAATGAACTCTCATGGCTTCATTAAAATAAACAATGTACAGGGGAAACTCTCACCATAATGACAATTTTAAATGAAAATGTCAAAAAAGAAACATCCAGATTGAATTATATATATCCTAGCCATTGGGTAGTTTATTAGAGATTATGCTGAACCTGAGCTTTGAGCCATCTAAACAATGACTGCTAGAAGAAAGGTAATTAGGAAATTGCACTTTCTGAGGTTTAACTTATTTAAATATTTCTGCAGGTATCAATTATGATAAAGCTTGCAGTAATTAGGAAATTGCACTTTCTTAGGTTTAACTTACTTAAATATTTCTGCAGGGATCAATTATGATAAAGCTTGCAGGGAATTGACCAAGTTGCAAAAATGGCCTTTAGAAAGTGTTAGAAGAAAGTCCATAATAAAGCAAAGGCCATTATATTGCACATTGCATACTGAGATCACAAATCGTTCTTCCTAAATTATCTGCAGAAGGAGATCATTAAAATACAGAATCAAGCATGATGAAATGCAGCACTTTTAAATTTTTTTAACATTTTAAAGATAACATTTCAGATTTTCCACTAATAATGCCACCTGTTGTAGGGCTGCTAAATTCAAAATACGTGTTTGGAGATCTGGAAAGTATAAATTGTTCCAATAAAGTTGAATTCTGTATTGCTGCCTTTCCACTGTCACTTCAGAGCAAAACAGAAATAGACCAATGAACTGGGATTTACTTTTTTCACATAAAGAATAAATCATTGATCAGTTCTAAGAGTTCTATAAATAAATGCACTTTAGATCTTTATGATACTGATGTTCTTAAGGCAAAGAAGGTGAATAGGCTTCATTTTGCATTTTTTACATGGGGGAACCAGTATTATTTACATGCTTCAAATTCATAGTACATAGTGCATGCTAAACAAAGAAGAAAACAGTCCAATGAACAATAACAACCTTTAAACCCTCTCAGAGAGCAAAATGTTAAAATCTACAGTGTGGAATTGCTCAGAAAACAACGTGATCACCCTGGGCTCGTTCCCATCGAAGTGTGCTGTTTAAGGTTCCAAAACTGCTGTCGTCTTCCTCTTGCTCTTTGGCAAGCTCCACAAACACCTGAAATGAGTAAGTAACACATGAATGTATTAACCACCACTATAATCCATATGAGTTCTGCCCAATCCTGAGCCAAATGGTGGCCCAAGTTAGGACAGGGCTGCAGTAGGCTACTGATAATCTGGAAACACTCAATTACGAATAAAAAATACAGCACCTGACACTACATAACACAGTGACCAAAACTCTGTGAAAATTGGGAAAGTAGCCAAATTATGAATGCTTATGGCTTTCAGAGAGGAGGTTCCTGGGAGCAGGCAGGCGACAGAGGAGAGGTGCACCCAGAGTTACGCTGCAGTCACAACTGCCTGCTTCCTATTTTCCCATTATGGAACGAGCAGCTGAATGGCGGAAAACCTTACCAGGTACTATCCCAGGCTATAGAGATGTGGGGGGGGGGGGGGGGGGAGAGGCCATCTGGGAAAAAACCCTTCTCAGGGGAGCACTGAATCCCAAGGGTTCAAATTTAAAATAGAATTTTAAAATCAACCATAATAGCGCATCATATCCTGTCCCTTTTCCCAGGCGTTATCTGCCAACATGGACTTGTGCCTGTTATATAGGAATGCAAGTCCAAGCTGACCTGTTGCGTTGGCTGGGGCTTACCCCAAGGCAAGAGTACAAATGACCTCCAGCCTGCAAAATCCCCCCCACCGGGAAGGACACAGCGAAAGCCATGCTGGCACCACTGCATCAGCATGGGGGAGCCTAGGTAGGACTGGGCTGTCCAAAATCCATTTGGTGCCATGGTCGGAAATTTCTTGTGGGTAGCTGATACACACATCCATTTTAGAATTCAGACCTGGGACTCCATCTCTCTTTTGTGGGCTATTAAAAATAAGTCCTTCTGGAGACACCTCCGATCATGTTGGATATTCTGTGTGTGCACTAATCTTGAGGGAAAAGGAGGAGGAAAGGCGCCACTAGGGGGCGATATATTGGTTCATCTCGGGTCAGCTGCAAAGATGAAAAGTTTGAGGGTTCGAGATAATAAATCAGATAGTGGACAGGACACCTGGCAGGCATTATGCGACCAAGGTGCTGCTGTTAGCTATCATGAATCAGCTTAAAACGTGAAATGTTGATTGGACAGTTTGGGTAAAAGTAACAGTGTTTCAGAGCTAGTTGTTGCCTGGACTTTGGTCGGGGGTGGGGGCATGCTAATGGTGCATTTCCCAGTCTAGTTTAAAGTTTAGTCTGTCTTATCTTCTTATGCTGTTTGAGAAGTTGTCTTGACTCCTTAATTCTAAGCCTTCTTTTTCAATATAATTCTTTTAAGCTTGTAAATTGTGTGGTTATTTGAATGTGGGAAAGGGCTGCCCAGCTAAGTTCAGTCCTGATTGTTCAGGTCATCCCACCAGTTTGGGATGCTGAGGAAATGAAGGGGTGCAGGATAAATAATGCAGGCCACCCATTCACCCACTCTCTCAGCCGCCTGAAGCCTTGAAGTCTCGGGAAGAAGGTGTTCCTCACTGGTTAGTGGAAGTGTGGTGGCTGGCTCACATGTTAAGCAAACACTGAACTGATATTCCTTTTTTGAGGGGGATGAAGTGATTAGGCACATTTTTCCAACATGCTGCAGCTCTCCACTGGGCTGGTGTGCACACAGGAGAGTGCTGGTTTGCATTCCTAGCCTAAGCGGACAGAGGAGGTAGTCTCTTTATGGGGCAGGATGGCCTGCCTTATTTACAAGAGCATTTTGGGGAATGTCCATTTAAATTACCTGTTCAAGTGTTGCTTGAGAGAAGCTGTACTCTTCAACATTAAAGGCATGTTTTGCTGTGGAATAAACATTAGAAAGAACTGTTTAACCGTCTGTGGTAGTTTGGCATCAGAATGACTTTATACACACTCACGCACTACATGAATATGTACTTATGTTCTGATGTCAAAGTTGATAAATTGTGCCCATGCAGCTCTTGGGACTTCTGGCTCTCTCACATTTGCAGCCAGATCAGGGATGTGAGCACACTGTTGTCCTTAACCCTGCAGGATTGTGAATGCCACTGTCTGCGTTGCACCTCCTGTGCCTATTTGAAGCCCCTAGAGAAGTGTTTCCCAAACCAGTGGGTTGCGAGCCGATTTTTGGTGGGTCGCAAAGGTTTTGAAACATTAAAAAAAAACTTTGCAAGCACGCTTGCCCAGTTTGCAGAAGAAGATAGTTAGCTGGTATGAAATACTCTATATACCCTCAAATTTATATATCACAGTTTCTGATTTTTCTCTAGTAATAGACATGCCATAGATCACATATGAACCAATTTCATCCTTTTGTCTTGGCTGGAAGTCCCTAACTGCACATCTTGCTCTTCAGTTCAGTTTTCTGGGTACCCTGGAATGACTGTAAAGGGTTTTTTTTTTGGGGGGGGAGGGGGGAACAGTCCTTGAAATCCATTTCTAGGGAGAGTCTATGCCTACACACACACCTCATATGTATGGTATCTAGCAGCCTTGGGGGCACAGGAGCCCAATTATTAGTAATTAATAATGTATTAATTATTATTAATGCTACATTATTTCTTTCTAGATCTCTTTTTTATCTAATGGTTTGCTATAGATTATTGTTTTTAAAAGTGGGTCCTGGTGCTAAGGGGGAGGGGACTCAGACAAAATCAGATTATCAGGCAATTTGGGTAACAGTCATATAGAAAGAAGTTCTGCTATAATCACTGGCCTGCAATCTGACTTGGGAATAAACCCCACTGACTCAGAGGAACGTGCTACAGGGTAAACATGTTTTCAGATACTACTGTTAGCAAATTATTGCCTCACCTTCTTCCAGTTTAGAAAAGGACAGTGCGAGTGAGGGGACATCTTCTTTTGGAATTTTATAAGCCAAAATAGAGGCAAAACTGAAACACATAAAACGGACATGAGCACACAAAGACAGTGGCAAAACCTAGAGCAGAAAACACTTTCTTTTAATGCCAGACATGTTTCAATTATTGCCTTTTACCTTTCCTGACGGCTTGCATTTGGGAAAATGCGCAAAATCTCCCTCTGAAAACGCTCTTTCTGCTGCAGATCTGGCACTTCTTTCAATTTCATTTCTAAGCAATATCCTCTGCCAAATTTGCTCTTGAGATGCTGAACGGTACCGATGCACCTATTAGGCAGAAGACAACCTTTAACTTCAGAACGTGGTACCTGCCACGCAGAGCTAAGCTTCTCCCCCCCCCCCAGACACCCCAGTGGGCTGAGCAGGTACCTTAACTTCCCCGACACCAAGATTGCCACCCGGTCACAAACGGCCTCTGCTTCTTCCATGTAATGAGTCGTCAGAATAGCCGCTCTCTCTTTACTTTTAAAGGCTGCGCGTATTGCTTTCCTACAAAAACGTAACACACGCTCGGTGAGAGGAAGGCGGGGCCAACCTGCAAACCTTTTGGTTTTTGAGTCATTTTCTGTGCAGTCATTTAAGAATTGGACTATAGGCTGTAGATACAAGAAAGAACTCATTCCCCTGCCCTTTTCTTCCCGCCACTTTAGAAGTTTCGCAAAACTTTCTACAATGTGACATGTTGGTCCAGTATCCTGACCATGACAGAGGGCGCAATCCAGTGATGTCATTCAGGGGGAACGGACCAGAATGGGCGTTCCGGATCCTAACGGGCTCCGTGGCTGCTTCCGGGTTCCCGACAAGTGCCAATCAAAAGTGAGTTCCTGTTCCTAAATCATTTGAATGACACCACTGGCACTATCCTATCAACGCTGTTGGGCTGACACTAGCTGCTTGCGCCCCTGCAACAGCATTGGCCCAACAAGAGCAGTTCTGGGTGGGGGGAGGGAGGCGTGCCGGCCCCGGGGAGGGGGGAGGGCCTGGGATGTGGCCCCAATTTGGGGTGCAGATCCAAGGAGCCCATAGGGGAGGCTGAAGCGCTCCAAAGCTGTGCTGGATATTGTGCAGGCCTGCCGCCCTCACTGTTCCAGTGCAGTTTAGGATTGTGCCCCCCAGTCCTCTGAAAAATCCCTTCACAGATCCCTTCAAAATAGCTGGCATGGGTCCAAGGAGACCCACTGGCAATGAGGTGATCTACTGGGAGATAAGATATTTATTAGATAAAGATGTTTATTTTAGTCTTTTTTTACTATTTTTACTCAGATATTTTTACTTACCTCTAGCGGGTTATCATACCCCCTCCCCACCATGGCCTGAAGCAAGCATTTTGTCAGTGTGGCTGAATGGCAGAAAAGGGGGGGGGTAGAATTGGGCCATTTGCAGGAGCGCAGCTATGGGGCTAGCTTGTGCACTTCAAAATGTACCACTACTCCACTGGCCATTTGGTGCTACTCACCACACATGCTGTTTTGCTTTGGGGTCCATACCAGTAGACGGCTCGTCTAGCAGAGTAACAGGAGGGTTACCAAGCATGCTTAAGGCAAAACATAACTGATAATGAGAAAAAAAAAGGAAAATGAATTTCATGGTTGGGCATGCCATACAGTATGAATTGGGAAAGCCAAGTCTTTCAACAACGATACCTTTTGTCTGAGTCCTACTTCAAGTTT
This sequence comes from Lerista edwardsae, assembly GCA_029204185.1. Taxonomy (NCBI): domain Eukaryota; kingdom Metazoa; phylum Chordata; class Lepidosauria; order Squamata; family Scincidae; genus Lerista; species Lerista edwardsae. The sequence continues at coordinate 24,335 of JAJKFI010000064.1, forward strand.
CTTTGTTTTCTTCTGCAAATGTTCCTTAAAATCAAGTGCACTGGAAATGCTGCAGGAACCAAAAGGCACAATATGTTTTGCAGTCCTATAAGGTGCTACTGCTCCAGCTTTGAATGTATGAGAATTTTAAGAAACCAGTATGAGACACATTTTAACACTTCAACATACTATGTTGTTGTTTTTTAAATGTCAGAATAGATTAATGTGATTTAGCTGTTCAGCAGATATAAAACAATAAGGGCTATGCACCAAGAAGAAAGGAGGAGGATGTAATTAGGAGTTATAAGTAAATTTCTTTTTTCCTGTATGAACTTTGATCCCTTAAGGCAGCAGTCTCCAAACTGGTGACCTCTGCGCATGGGAAACGGCCTCCCCAGTGCAAAGGGAGCTTACAGCGCCACCGGGGAGCCTCTGTTCTGCATGGCCGATCTCCCCTAAATTGCACTCTGGCTGCCTACGTCTGCCCAGAAATCTGGGAGCAAAGCCTGCTGGGGCGATGGAACCCGGAAGTGGCTGGCTGGAGTGCAGTTTGTAGGAGTTTGGTGGCGAAGAACGGAGGCTTCCCAGTGGAACAGTAAGCTCTGTTCACCTGGGGAACGGATCCTGACCAGCACCAGTCAAGATCCAGTCCAGGTGCAGGGGTTTAGAGAAGGCATGTAGCCATTCCTATTTTTTTTTCCTGTTTCCTGGCCGTCTTTCCCCTCACTAGTGGTCCAATCCTCAGCAGTGGGTGCACTGGCACAGCATGTGCTACACCAGTCCTCAAAATCACAGAAAGTGCCGTAAAACACTTTACGATGGCATAGCGGTACCTGGCGCTGGTCCAAAGGCCCATCTTGCAGCCAGAAGCAGCAGGACATGCCACGAAAAGCAAGGTCCACACTGAGCAATGCGGAGGAGGAACAAGGTGGAGGGAGGACGGCGATGGGGGCAGAGGTGGGCAGATCACGGCCAGGAGGGGGTGGGATCAACAGTGTTGGCACTATGTACTTGTGCAGGTCTGAAAAGACCCACTGAATTTGTTGGGGCTTACCCCAGGGCAAGGAGTTAAATGTCTCCTACCTTGAGGAGACCTCTAGCCTGCAAAATTTCCCCACCGGATGAAGCACAGCCCATGCTGACCCTGCTGCATAAGAATTGGTGTTGGACTGAGCTACCCATGTGCAATAATTTCCATCTACAGAACTGGACAGAACAGATGCCCTTTTGAAATGTGTTACAAATGGAGCGAAAGGCTGAGCTTCACTGATAGCAGCCAACTAGCTGGTCCACCTCATCCTGAGCACAGAATGCACCTCTGCTGCCCATCCCCATAAACAACATGTCCAGAAATCATCCTAAGCAACCAGATATTAAACACCATTGATACTGTGCTTTCGCTGAGTTCTCTCTTCAATTCATGGAGACCGAGTTCATACAATTCTACCAAATCCAATGTCCATTCGTTAATGGTATTACTCATATTGCTCTTGAAGAAATTAGGTGCTATCCGAACAAGAAGCTTCACTATGACTGAGTAATTAATTATTTCCCTCAATGCAAAGCAACAGCTGTAAATCAGAGATAAGACATCTAAACAGGTCAAAAAGGTCAATGCTTGAAATGATATATTTACCACGTTATGACTTCTTTTATGACACTGTTGCTCATTCCTTTGATGGCGCCGTAAATTTCAAAATGCTCCTGCAGTGTAATATCTGGCCAAAGTGCGTTTGTCTGCGGACAGTATCCCAAAACTCTCACGGGATTATTCTTGTCTGAAGAACAGCCTCCCATCTGCACCTGCGGATACACAAGAGTCCCAAACCCAACAGCTCATAAGGGAGGTGGACTCGTGAAAGGATAGGATATCCATATCATCAACCAAAAAAGAAGGGCTGCTGGATCTTCTGGAGGAGAACGCCTGTAAACCGGGAGGGGAGGGAAGAGAGGTTACAGGGCGCAATCAATTACCTGGCCTGACGTTGGTTCAACTTCTCCCACCAGTATATTAATCAGTGTGCTTTTGCCAGCTCCGTTTGGGCCTAGCAGTCCCAGTATTTCCCCTAAAAGAGAAAAAAACACAACACCAAATATGCAACATACGTGGTTTTGCTTAACGAAGTGTTCCACTGTATTTTCTAAAACAAATGTTGATAAGCTAATGTTTTCACTAACCTTTCTTTACGCAGAAAGAGACATTATTAGTTGCCACTTTCTTTATTTTTCTTCCAAGAGGAAAGTCTCTTTTTACATCATATTCTTTATGCAAACCGTTGACCAAAATAGCTGGTTTCTAATACATCAAAAGATGAGGTGAAGTAAATACAAAAAATTTGAATATTAGCAGGTGAAAATATTCCCTTCTCAACACACCTTTTTTTTGTGAAGCCTTTGGCACTAGCCCCGAGTCCCTTTAGGCTACTGCAATGAGCAGCCCAATTCTATGGCTTCCCTTACATTGACACAGCGGCGCCAGTGTGGACGACGCTGCACTCTACAAGGGAAGTGGCAATGCTGGCAGGCTTCTAATTGGGGCAATTTGGATCTGTGCCTGCTAAACAGCTTGCGTCATTCCCCATTGCCTCGTGTCAGCGTATCTGGCCCAGGAAGGAAGATAGGGTATAGCTTGCACCACTGCCGCCAATCCTGCACCTCTCCCTGGCCCAATATGCCCACCCCACCCCCTCCCCAACTTCCTCCACCCCTACCTGCTTTGGTATGAGCTTAACCTGGATCAGGCACCAGCAGGATGGGGCAGGACTGCCCACTGGTGCCATTAACTTTTGCAGTGTCCCGGTGTGCTTAAATTAAGGCATGTTTGTGATAGCCTGCGCCAGTGGAGCAAATGCTCCACCAGTGCAGAGGGGGATTAGGATTGGGCCATAAGCCTACATGGGTATACATGGAACGTCTTCACATTCTTCCCCCATTTACCTTGGCACCATTCCTCTTCCCTTCCTTTACCATGCCCTTCCCCCCATGCCTATTTCTAGACTGTGAGCCCCTCAAGGCAGGTACCTGTGTTCTTAGCTGCTATAAAGAACAACAACATCAGCAACAAAGCGCCATTTACTTTATGTGAAATGTGAAACAAACACACACATCATCAAAGCCAGAAAAATTGGCCCCAGTAGATATCAAGGCAATATGGCCCTCCATAATATCCCTCCCACATGGTTGACTGACATGCAGACATCTCAGGGTGAGTCAGGCTGTAGACAGAGATGACCAGCAGCCACCACGATAAGCACCTAAGCTGAGCTCAGCTCAGTACATTATTCAATGGAGCTGAACACCGACACACTGTGCTGCCATTTCCACATAATCATGTCTCAGTCAACATTCCACAATCCATTGAGGAAAGTGAGACAGATTGTGAGGAGAAAAAAAGGCCTGTTGACAGGCCTGGAGACAGACAGACAGACTACAACCACTGCAACATTTCAAGGCTTTCGCTTAGCCCTGGGGAGAAGATCCAGCACCCGTGGTTTCCAGGCCTGGGTGCCATCATGACACCAGTACAGGTGGGCCAGGCAAATCACCCCTTGCGCAGACTCTCTGACACGCAGACTTCACAAGGCAGAAGAGAACATTCACCTCCTCGTAGCTCTCGCAGGTTGACATCTCTTTTACCCTCAGCCTCTCAGCCTGAACATCTTCATCTTCATCCTCCTCATGTGGCACATCCGGGAATTTCCACGACTTGAGTTTTACAGCTCTGAAGATATGGAAATATGTTTAATCTCTACTACTCTGAACAGCTCCAGATGAGGGCCACAGCCGTGCTTATTCAACAAGCCAGGCCTGATGTGTTGGGAAGCAGAACCTATGAAAGCCCCACTCACATTTATTAAGCATTATTTATTTTAAAAACTTGAATCCTGCCCTTCTTGTGAGATTCAGGATGGTTTGCAACAGTAAAAACAAATTAAAGCAATAAAAGCACAATATTATTAGAAGAGCTGCAATAAATCAACAGGCAAAAGAGAGTCACAAACAAGGCTGCAACCCCACAGTGGAAAAGAACAATTCCAGCAACTCGGCAAAAGCCTGCTAAATCAGGAATACCTTTAGCGGGCACCAGAACAGCGCTGCAGGAAGTGCCAGCCACACCTCAAATGCATCCCTAGACAATGCAGTTTTGTGGCAGAAATGGTTGGCAATGTGATTTGGGGCGAGATCCAGCGCCTTATGTAGCGCCGACGCTACTCGTAGCATTGGCCCAAGAGCGCCGAGTTTCCTGTGCACCAGTTGAACTAGGCTGGTGCAGGGGAGGTTCTGGGTGGAGGGAGGGCAGGGAGGAGGTGGAACTAGGAGGGGTGGCTATGGAGTGGGCGGGGCGGGGGCGGGATGCAGCTGTAAGGCCCTGTCAGGAGGCCACGCGACCCTGATTCGGGCCACTGCTATACAGCAGGCGCAGATCCAAGCAGCCCCATGGGGCAAGGAGGCTGGAGCCTCCCCGGGGGCAAGGGACGAACATGCCCTTGCCCTGGAGAGGCTTCCCAGTGCACCTAAGGTGCGCTGGGTTTGGCACAGGCCCACTGGCCTATGTTGCTGGTGATGTTTCATTCTAAGGTATGCACCACCAGTAAACATTTTCACATTGACCTGAGAGACAAAATTAGCACGGCCAATATTCTGAAAGGCTTGAAAGTATTTCGGTTTCCACAATGCAAGTTGAACCCCCTGGGTAGGCCACAAGACAAACCGAAGAGGGTTCACATGTGCTGGGATTCTGGGAGTAACACCCCAGCCCCACTGAGATCCCAGTCAGAGGCTCTCCACAAAGGAGTCTCATAGCTACATCAGATTTCATGATAATTGCTTCATGATGATGATTGGAATAGAAACAAATTGATGCAAGGAGACCTGCCGCCAAATCAGGCCCACAACTGGCTCAGACATTTTGTTGCGTTCTCCAGGTAACCATTTAACTTCACAGAGGATGTAAAGACATAATTCTTGGATTACGAACAGGACATTCATGGCTTTGCAAGGATCTTGGATGCATCTTTTACGTTGCATGTTGTTCCATAGAAGGGAAACCGGAAGTAGCATTGGTGGGTTTTGTTTTTTTTTGCCAAATTGCCCATTCTGAGCCTCATGAAGGCCATGGGTGGAAGTCCGGCCTCTGTGGGGCTCAGAAAAGCCTTTGGAAGCGAAGGGAGCACAGCTCCCCTCATCTCCAGAGGGTCCACGGTGATTACGTCAGCACCAGTCACTTGGAAAGCCACACGCTGCCTTACCAGCATAAAGGGAGCCACAGTTCCCTAGAGTTGGGAACTGCTGCTGTAAGGTGACGACTTGGACTGCTTATCCAGTCGAGCCCAAAGCCTTATGACACCGAGTCTCTCCAACAAGCAGGACACCGTGTCTCTCCACCATGGACAAAGAGATCTTTGTTGCAGGCAGACTTGGAAGTGCAAGGTGAGGTAGGCGGAAGGTCACTTGGGAGGGATAGATCTGAAGTCAACTCTGACCATTCTGCCCATCCCGATCCTCTGTGGTTTGAATGCTTTTCTGATTTTCTCCCAACCTCCTGGGAGACTCAAAATTTCAATCCAGGCTTTGGAGTGCAGCTTTCTGGTTTTTAGTGTTTTTTGTGGCTGCTGCCTCTGCTGTGCTGATTGTTTCATAAACTGGCTTTAAGTGTCCTGTATAATTGTACCCTGATCACCTGGCCTAATATTCTTTTTAAATAAGTGTGTGTCTGTGCGCGTGTGCGTGTATGTGTGTGAGAGAAAAAACAACTGCCCCTCCAACCTAACATTCCACAAGCTGCCATTTTTGACACATACAGTCTCACCAAGTTGTTATTTCCGGCTGGTAACTCCTAAGGCTGTGGCAAGAAACAAAATAGGAACGCCCAGAAAACTCAAGTCGGCCCACCCCTTATCGGCACTTGGCTCCCTGCAGTGCACTGCTGGCAGGCACTGCCCTGGGAGCAACTCTAGAAAGATGGAATAAAAGCAAAATAAAACAAAATATTCCTTGGTGTTGAAACTTCCACAGAAATTGAAAACGCACATACAGACACAGACCTGAAAAATTGATCCCCTCGTATCGATCTGCCTCCATATTTTGCTTCAAGATAGCGCAGCAGGAGGAGCCAAACTACACACTGCGCATAAGGCTAAAGTGGAGAGAGGAGGAATGTATTAACAAAGGCTGGCTTGTTATTAATCCCCTACCCAAAGCACGGAGTCACTACAGACTCATGGGATGACGTCACATTGCAATGTTCAGTAGGCAGATGTAGTTGTATGGGAAGGTTTGCCATTGCCTTCCCCAATTATCTACTTCTATCCCCAACAAGCTGGACACTCATTTTACTGACCTCAGAAGGATAGAAGACTGAGTCAACCCTGAGCTGGGTACCTGAGAACCCGACTTCTTCAGCTCATTTACTTCTGAATAATATTAAAAGCTTGATTGAAAATGGAAGCCATGTGGCCATGTTTCTGTTTCATTCAATTTACAGGTATAGAAAATGTCAGTGTCAATTCTGATGTACTTGTGAAAACACCAAAAGGTAAAATAACATTTTAAGATTAACGGAGCATTTCTACCTAGTATTGTCTTTATTGTATCTGTAGACTCATGGTGTCTATAACCACATTCTCTCTCTCTCTCTCTCTCTCTCTCTCTCTCTCTCTCTCTCTCTCT
>JAJKFI010000064.1:30992-52305 GCA_029204185.1 Lerista edwardsae
TCTCTCTCTCTCTCTCTCTCTCTCTCTCTCTCTCTCTCTCTCTCTCTGTGTGTGTGTGTGTGTGTGTGTGTGTGTGTGTGTGTGTGTGTGAGAGAGAGAGAGAGAGAGAGAGAGAGAGAGAGAGAGAGAATGAGTGAACAAGAGAGAGAGAGAGAATTTTGATGAAAAAAACAACAGACTTTACAAGTTGTAAAAAATAATAATAGCCATAATATAAACACAAAACCTTCTCATAACTTTAAAAGTGTTTCTAGATCTCTTCAACTGTTACAGAAAACAGCATTCTTACCGCTACTATTGCAACCCAAAGACGTTGGGAATGTTTTTCTGCCTTGTGATGAAGTTTTCGGGCTATCTACCAAAAGAGAAACACTTATTTCAGCAAATCTTTGCACTATTTTTACAGTACATTCATAATGAAATCATACTGCCTGTATTAGAATTCATAAAATATATTTAAACAAAATAAATGCATTATTACATTTCATGAAATTTACATGTTTTTCCAATGCCTTTCAGTAGGTTTATTTCTGGCCTTAAAATGGAAACCTCTCCTGTTTTGCTTTGGAATGGCACTTCCAAGTCACAGTGAGCTATTTTCTACTAACACTGTAAAATAGCTTGATCGATTTCCAACCCCATTCCAGGCTCCGTCATGTTCCATTTCGGACTCCATCATGGTCCTCCCTTCAACTCCCTTTACCTGCTGCAGCAGCAGCTTCTTAGTTTAGAGGGTAGGGGGAAGAAAGTCTTCGATTCTGCCTCACTTTCTCTCTTCTTCGCTCTGAAATGATGCTATGGATGCTATGAATATTGATTGCTGGGATGCATAGACTTAGAAGATCACCAGTACCCTGGAAAAAACTACATTTCTCACCATTCCTGGCCCTTCCTCCTGCTTTTGCCACAACCACATAAGTTTCTGTTTATGATTACAGGTATGTGTACATTGTGACACATACCGTCTGGTATAATCAAATACAATTACATTTCCTTGGGGTTTATTTGTAAACCGACAAATGTCTGTTTAGTGTAAGCAATTAGCCCAAGAGAAGCTGGAAGCGCACAGCAGAGAAACACAAAAGCTGCTGAAGTGGAAGTAGGTGGTGGCTGCAGCAGGGCTTTGGAGGGCTGCCAAAAAGGGCCTGCGGCCCACCTGTTGGACCACCCTGATCTAGCTTAACTCTTAATACAAGTTGAGGAAAAATTCAACCCTCTCTTTCCACTTACCAGCCTACAAACTCCTCCACCACTCCCACCTGCTCACTTGGATTGTGCTCTGGCAGAGGACCCCCCGGGGGGGGGGTCTTGAATCCATTTTCAGGGGGTTGCAAAAAGCTTGCGGCAGCCATCTTGAAAAGCTGGGAACCACCATCTTGGAAGCTTCATTTGGCTAAGGAAGAGGCTTCCCCATTAAACTGCCACTTCCTCAATACTTGTGGCTGTGAGGGGAATTAGCCTTGCTATGGTGTGTGTGTGCGCGCGAGATGAAGTCTCTCCCATGTCTCTTTCTGAATGGGCATGTCACGCCTCCCGTATGTATGCCTAGGTGAGTCTCAGCAATGAGAATGAGGAACATAAATATTCTATCTAAAATTTGGCTTTAGCACCTTGATCAGCAATAGGATAGAGAAGCCACAATGCGTTCTGGGCAATGTTGTTCTCAGTGCTGAATCAATCACTGAACTCAAATTCCAACATCACTTAAGATACAAAGCATTCAGAACATTCTAAAAAGGATGTGGAGTTATTTCGATTTTCAAAAAGTGTGATTTATTAAAAACAACGACTTTACTTCCTGCTTAGTGAAATCTAGGTCTTAGGAGAGTCCCTTTTCGTACCTAAAAAGGGGGTCCGGGTGTAAAAAAATGATTGGTAACCTCTGGTCTGGAGGACCAAATTAAGGGAGGGTACACCCAATGATAAGGAAAATAATGCAGTTTTCCAGACCAAGTACAATCAAATTGGGGAGACAGTCACCTATCACCTGTTTACATTAAGTATTGTGGGATGAGATTTAAACGAAACTTATTGCCTTTTTTGCACACCGGACAACAGTTCTGAAGTCATACACAAAACACATCAGTATTTCAGTGCATAGCAAGTTTACCTGTATAAAAGAATTCAGACACTCAATAAGAGGGTAGACGGGAATGAAGACTGAACAGCAAATGTGAATTATAATAGGTGACGTATACAGTTTTGCAAAAGCCGCACCAGTGACGATAATACAAATCAAGGCTACCTGAAAGAGAACGAAAATAAAAATAATTGCAATGAAAGTAAAGTCTGGCCAGAAACCTGCTTTGTGGTATGTGGTACTGTCATGCCCTCCATGGGTGCCCCGAAGGGGGGGCGCGGCATGGAGGTGCGTCGGAGCTCCTGTAGCTGGTGACGCTTCTGCCGGCGGGCGGCTAAAGAAGAAGGACTAGTAGCGGCTGCGGTTTTGGTCACGCTGTTTATTTTGCACAGCGCCTTCACATTCATCGGGCCCCCAATACACCCCCTCAGCGGGCCTGTTAAGGTTAACGAAATGACAAAAGGGGTGCCTCGTTACTGCACGGGCACCCTCAAGTCCATACCCGTCAGTTCCCTGTCCGGACCAGTTACCCAGAGGTCTTCCGGCGGGTCTGGCGTAGTACCCCGGGAGCGAGCCTCGGATTCCTGCTCGGCGGGGCTGGCGGTTTCCCTGGATGTGGAAGGCTCGGGTGCCGGAAAGTCCAACAAGACAGGTCCAACAGTGCGGCCAATGGGCGACCCCCTGGTTCACCCCTGCGTCCCCTGTGAGGGGTTTCATGGGTCCACCCAGGACCCCCTTGCTGTTTGGAGGGGGGTTCGGTGGAGGGGTACCCGGGAGGGTTCTGTTCACCCCACTGGGTGCCTGACGTGTCCCTATCTGCCCAGGCTCCGAGGGAGGAGGGTGGCCAACCCCCGTGGAGTTCTCTGTAGCCGGATCTCCACCCAGCTCCAGGACACGTCCGCTCTCCTCCGTCTCTCAGCTCCTTATGAACCTGGGCCTTGGATTATCTGGCTCCTCCCCCCTTAGTGAGATCTCACTCTGGAGATCTCGTGAGAGCTTGGTGTTAAAGGGGACAGGGCTGCATAAGAGCAGCCCATTCCTCATGTAGGCCTCTGCCTTGGGTGTACTGCTGCCGGTTCCCCTGTAGGCGGGGTTCGAGCTGGCCAGCTCCTTGCCTCCTTGGGGTGGCTGGAGAAGCACCCTGTTGCCCATCCCTGACCCGGGGGGTTGCCGGGCCAGGGCGGCGGGCGGCACGTGTCCTCGATGCCCCTCGAGGCCGGGCCGCGGGGCCGTGGGCCTGCCGTCACCCTGGGGCATCGGGAGCCTCCTCCTGCTCTTTGGCCGGGCCCCCGGGCCCTCTGCTGCGGGGGTCACCTCTGGATACGTGGGTTTGGGGGGCGGGGGGGCGCCCCCTCTGGCCCGGGGCCCACAGGTACCCAGGTGCTTAAAGGAATTTTATCAAGGGGTATGAAGTGTCTTTTGGGCCCCTTCAAATGTGAATTTGGCTCCTAGGCCCCCTTTTTGACCCCAGGCCCAGGTATGTTGTACCCCTGCACCTCCCTCTCAGAGGCCCTGACCCAGGTAAACATACAATTGAATAGCTTGAACTGTTACTAGTACTGTATCTACAGTATCCAGAAAATTTATTTTCTTACATTGGTAAAAACAAGAGACTTGATGCTGCTAAATTAAAGGTCGTCAACCCTTGGTTTTTTGATGAACCCACAGGTAAACCTAAAGGTAGAACCCAATCCCACCTAGCCCCCCTCCCCCTGCCAATGCAGGGACACCAATGGAGCATGTGCTGCTTTCCAGAGTGGGGAGAACATCTACAGAGATCCACTCAGGGTGATGGAGCTGTTCTTCTCTTGCCCAGGGAAAAGCCTCTTCTGGTCCTACGGGTCTCTACCAGGTCCTGTACCACCTATTTTGCTGGTACATAACCGAAGAGTGTAACAGCTGCAGAAAGGGATATGATCCAGCTACAAGCACGTTGCGCTGATCCCGTCCCTCCCTCCCATTCCACTTTCCTCTATTCCAGAAATTGCCCTGTTCCTCCCCCTCCCAGCCCTATTCTCCCCCACTGCCTGCACCCACTGCCACTCACCTCATTCCAGTGGACAGAGTCTTCTCTGCTGGTCAGTGTACCTGGCCGCCAGCAACTGCACTAGGAGCCTCACTGTGTTTGCTGGTAGAGACGACATTCTGCCAGCATCCTCATCCTTCCACTAGCAAAACCTGAGTTCCACTAGCAGGAGGGTAGGACTGGGCTCTCCGGCAGCAGTCCTAAACACATCTCCCTGAGAGCCCGCTTCTGTAAATATCTACTCAGAAGTAAGTTCAATTTTAGTTAATGGGACTTACTCCCAGGTAAGTGTGGATAGGATTGCCGCCTATTTCTCATTGCATTTAATGGGCATTGCCTTCTGAGCTCCTTAATAGCAATCAACAAACTTGCTAAATTAAGGTAAATTGGAAAGACTTGTTCACCAGAGCACTTTTACTTACTGTTGAAAAAATGAATGACCAAAATTCTTTGGTGTTCTGTATACTTTTAAAAGAGAAAGACACAATGTACGTAAAGAGAACTACTGATGGTACGTAGCCAATGAGGCAAAAAACCTGGAGGAAGATACAAAAACACGGCTCAGAAAGTAAGAAGGTGAAGCACCATTCATCCCTGCCTCTGTGTAAAGTCAAAGAGTGGACCTTTATTGCCTACACCTTCTTTTGACTCTCTTTTCTCCTGCCTAAGTGTGTATGTATCCCATACATAGGTCCAATGGCCCCACTCTTTCCAGCACTGGGTGTACAGGCTACTCTCTATCATAGGCTGCACAGGCAAATTGGAGCTACTATATCCAAGTCCAGAAGGCATGTACAAGCCTTCTGTTCATGGCAATGGCAAGACATGCTACAATGTATGGTACTATAGGGAGTGCCTAGGAAAAGGAAGATTAAAACAACGGGATTCTTCTGAGATTCATGTTCTGTCTTATCACATGATGTTGTGGGCTTTTCATCACATGCTATGTTTTGTATTCATTCTTTCCTGCAACTGCCCTGTCCTCTTAGACCAATCTGAAATGGATCCTCTCACAAGCTCATTTGCAGGCAGCAAGGAGGACCGACCATTTCAGCAATTTTGGGGGAGAAGGCAAAATCGGGTGAGAGGTTCAGGTGTAGGGATGGAACTGCCCTAGAAAACTGGAAAAGTAATAAATTATCCTGTTCAAAATGTACCTCAGTAGTTGCAGTGTACAAAATGGCAGACTATGCACTACCTGGTGCCTTAGTGTTCAAGTGTTTGCGTTTATGTTTATTAGGAGCATGAAAGACAACATGAAAAACAGTCCCTTGGAAAAAGGGACAGTTGGACTACATGACACGTTTTCTATTTTACAGTAATGTCAATCACCCTAGCCTTTGGGGAGAGGTTAGCTATACATATTACATACACAGTCAGTCCTTTTTATCTACGAACTCACTATTTATGAATTCACTTATCTGCAAAGAGCAGGATTACTACTTACCTCCTTATATGCACCTCTGTCTTCGTTATCCACTATGCAGAGACCTTCCGGCAGCCACAGGTACCTTCAGAATGGCACCTATGACCAGCGCTGATCCCTTTAAAATGGTTGGCAGAAGCACCCACCAGCTACGTTTCAGGGGACCAAGCTGGTTGTAGATGCCATTCTAAAGATCCCTGCAGCTTCTGGAAGGTCTCTGCAGCATTGAGAGATCTTTTGGCACTTCCTGCTGCACTCTGTCAGCTTCCCGAGGGTGTCTGCTGGATTCTTCTAATGACAGAGAAGCTACCCTTTGCACCTAACCCCATTGTTCCCATAGGAATTATCTGCAAATTCACTATTTGTGAGGACAGCAGATAATTGGGACTGACTGTACATATACATAGTAAAGAACAGAAAAGGTATCTGAAATGAAAGAAAACTTACCACAGCAAAAAACTCCCATGGAACAAAATTAATTCCATGGTGAGCTACAAGCATGATTCCTATCATCAGAAGTAGAATAATGTAAAATAAAGGAATGTCAACCAATGCCTGTCCACACCAGTAAGCAGACGGATAAAGACCTGAGATCTTAAGCTGAGTATAGGCTTTGATCTGCAAAAGTTCAAAAACAAAAAGTTAAATAGTATCTAACAGTACAGAATGACAGTGGGTCTGAACAATTGCATACAGAGAAAACAGATAGGCAGTGACTTTGTGATATGTATTTTTTCAGATTTCCACTTGGATTCATATTGGCATGCATATAACAGAAAGGCAGAAAGAAAAGCTTATTTAACATTAGAGCAATTAGAAGTGGAGTTTAACCTGGATCATTTGTATGGCCATGACCCAGACAAAGTGTGGCTGTCCTAGTTGAATCAGGACAGTTGGAAGGCAAGGACCTCAACTAAGAAAAAGAAAGGTGACTGAGGATGTAATCTTAACCTGGAGTTTGGCTGGCACAGGCCAGCACAAGGGATACCGTAAAGTATGTTTGGATCACTCTCGGAGCCAGAGAGGCCAGCACACAGATGTGCGCCATCCTCCCTGATTCTGAGAGTGGTCCAAACGCACTTTACAGTGGCCCTTGTGCTGGCCAAACTTTGCTGGCCTAACTATGCTGGCCTAACTCCAGGTTAGGATTGCGCCCTCAAGATGCACAGTGAAAAAAATCCTCCAGAATGACTAGCAAATTTTATTTTGCTAAAAGGTGGTGGTGGGGTTTCAATCCGAAGTCTAAGCATAAGCCAGAATATTGGAGAGGGGTTCTACAATCAGACTCAGGCTGCAACCCTATATACACTTCCTTGGGAGTAGCTCTGCTGGATACAATAAGACTTCCTTCAGAGTAGACATGCCTAGGTGTCACAGGTTAATAACCAGCTGTCACTGGTTAATATCTTTTTAACCTTGGAGCACAATCCTAAACTGGAGTTAGGCCAGCATAGTTAGGCCAGCAAAGTTTGGCCAGCACAAGGGCCACCATAAAGCGTGTTTGGACAACTCTCAGAGTCAGGGAGGATGGCTCATGTCTATGTGCTGGACTCTCTGACTCCGAGAGTGGTCGCAAACATACTTTACAGTGTCCCAAACTTATGCCGGTCTAACTCAGTCTAGGATTACGCCCTTAATAATTAACTGAATTATACCATCCAATAACTATCTTGGAGTGGCATGAGCCTGATATCTACATAAAAATGTTTTGTGAATCTAAGCAATTATTCTTAGGCTCACATGACATTTTCATACATTTTATGCATCAGACCTGAACTGGCCCACTGTGATGTATGAAAGTTCTGTAGTTCATATGAACCATGATGGCAGCTAGGTAGCCAGAGAGGAGATAACTCTTCACTCCTATGAACTATGTTTCATTTGATCAGAGAAACCAATGTGTGGGGTCAATATATTGACTTACTTTGTGTTTCTTCTATAAAATAAAGTGAAATACAAAGTTACCTTGTGGTTTTCTGCATTCTCCATGGCAAAATAGGGCAACATCCCAGATATGGTGATTCCTAGTGACATAGCTTCAATGTTCAGCATTAATGTGAAAACTGAGTCAGTAATTTCCTGCAAATTAAAAGATTTTGAGGAATGAGAAGGAAATAGTATTTCAGTTTTCATCTGTACAGGGGAAAGAAGGGGGAAAATTGATAAGCACTTGGCTGGCCACAGTATGAAGTTGCTGGGCTGTATTTGTTGTTGCGGATCTCAGGTTGTGCAAGCCTGCAAGTCAGGCATTTTCAAGTTCGACTAGAAATTTGTATATGGAATGAAAAAATAATCTATTGCCTAATTTGGCTTCTGCATTCACTTACTTGAAAGAAAGGGTTGCTCCAGATCTGGATGCTCTCTGTGATATTTAAACTGCGCAGATACAGGTTACTAATTATATTCATCAAAACAGGCAAAGAATGCACCATGGTACGATTAAAAGCAGCGGTGAAGATGTAGCTGTGCTGCTGCAACAACAACAACAACAACAACAACATCATCTTATTTACAAATTTTTGTAAATATACTTATTGTAAGTTGCTATGTTTATTAGAAATTAATTGAACACACACACACATACTGTATATAACTAAAAGATATTTGAAATTAGCTTCCCTATATGGACATAAACATATAGCTTTGGTATACAGCTATATGTCTGATAAACATATAGCTTTCATATAGCTTTGGTGAGATCTGAATAGGCCTTGCTTGTGGTACATACTCAGCCATGCAGTTGCCTACAGAGAGGAGGAGCATTTTTCATATGCTATTGCAGTGGTATTCAAACTTTTTAGACCGGGACCCACTTTTTAGAATGGCACTTATTTCAGGACCAGCTGGAAGTGATGTCATTAACCTGGAAGTGATGTTGTTGCAGGAAGTGACATAATCAAGCAGGAAGTGCTGTCATTGTAACAATAAAATGACACTCCTGAATTGCAAACTGGCGTTCTTGGACTGCAGCAAGTGTACAACCATAAAACATCCCTGACGGAAAGCAAGAAGAGGACAAAATATGATGTAAAAGCACTGAACTAAAAGCAATTTTAAAAAAAACAACCTGCATTTGAAATTTCAAACTGTTAACACTCACAAATAAAAAGGAATATAACAAGAGGTCTGAAGTTTCCAAGATGGCTGCTCCCCGCTTTCTGCGACCCACCTGACATCAGGTTGTGACCCACCAAGTGGGTCCCGACCCACAGTTTGAATAACACTGTGTTATTGTGTTTTTTTACAACAGCACACAATGCTACTCTCTTTGTCAACAAATATAATGCAACTGCACAATTGTGCATGAATAATCACTCTCCACTGACAGTGACTGGCAACCCCAGAAAATTTTACTCCCCTGAATTTCTTCTCAGCCTTGGGATCAATGTAATGGCCTAAAAAGTACTATCAGTGCTTCATTGGAGTAGATCAAGGAGCATTTCTAGGAAGAGTAACAAAGTGTGAAGACACATGAAGGAGTGATGGCTGAGGAAAAAACAAATAAATGCAGAAGCGGGTGCGTGTGATCGTGGGACTCAAGAGAAGCAGAAACAAGGAGTGTAGCTTGGCTCGACAGGGACAGATAGGGTGGGGTAGGGTGAGCATACAAGAGACAGAAATAAAACATACTCCTGAGAATTGCATAGTTCAAAGTTGTTTGAGAAATCTTGCTAGTCTGCCTGAAATGCTTTCAATGTTCCCTGACCCAAGCTGCCAACGCAGAGCCTGAGCTTATCAACGAGAAGCCCTTCCGAAGGGCTCCCAGGGCCGGCACCAGCTCTCGCTGAGCCCAATTCCTCAGCCGACCTGGCCTGCTCTGCACCTGGACCCTCAGGTGCTCCAGTATATCTGCTGCCAATAATACAAGAGAGGTTAGCAGAGAGGCGGCAGAATGCCAGTCTCAGGGCCCTGCGTTCTGAGATGCCCCACATCTCAGGGGTGGTCAAATCAAAGGTTCAGTTTTGTTCCAACCACTCTCAGACCAAACTGTCTCCATGGCATCGATCAAGGCCCTGCAGCTCCAGCCTGCCCCTACCCGATAGCCTTCTCTGCCCTCAGACATCCCCCCGTAGACTTCCACTTGTGGAATAGCGTCCTAGAGATTTTTATTTCACTCCTGGTTTGGTTTCCTTCTGCCAGTAAGTCAAGGCATTTTTATTTCAACATCTCCACAGGACTAGCAATTAACTATGACGTGCATTTTTTTCTCACCTTGCTATCCAGATATACGTTCAATGCTGCACTATGGGGGGCCAATAACACATAACCACTGCCATTTACTGCTTCTTTGTTGGGCGCAGCTAATAAGGAATCACTGTCTTTGAACAACTCTGGCAGTACATTCAGGCTCCTAATAGAATTGATGATGTCATCAATATTTGATCCTAGGTTAAGAAAATAAAGAAAGTAACAGGTCAGTATCACAGATGCAAACATACCTTGCACACAAATGAATTTTAATGTGCACAGGTTCTCCCATTCCTTGTCATACCAAAAATAGCAATCTTGATACATCTCAGTACACAGCCTGAGGGCAGATGATACGGGGCCCAATCCTATCCAAGATTCTAGTGCCAATGCAGCTACATTGCAGAGCCAAGGTAAGCAAACAAACATTCCCTCACCTTGAGGAGGCCCCCCTGAATCCCACTCCACCACAGAAAGCAGCACAGAACCCATTGGGACTGCTGCATCTGGGTTGGAAAATTTGATAGGATTTGGCCCACAGACATCTGGCTGTAAACTAAGCTAAGAGCACAATCCTAACCTGGAGTTAGGCTACCTCAGTGAGGCCAGCAAAGTTTGGCTGGCACAAAGGACATCGTAAAGCACGTTTGGACCACTCTCGGAGTCAGGGAGGATGGCGCACAGCTGTGTGCTGGCCTCTTTGACTCTGAGAGTGGTCCAAATACACTTTACAATGACCCTTGTGCTGGCCAAACTTTGCTGGCCTAACTGTGCTGACCTAACTCCAGGTTAGGATTGCGCTCTAAGTCTGGTCAGTATCTGGATGTGTGACAACCTCCAAACCTATGCCACTTTGAGTTCCATGACAGAAGATGGAAGAATGTGCACAGACCACCCTTTTAATTTCTTTCCACTCTATAACACTGTTATAAAGATGGATACACCACACATGGATGGATACAAACAACAGCCATCAACTAATTACAACGGAGTTGCTTTTTTCACTTCTTACCAGTGAAGTTTTGAACGAGGAGACTGGTTTTGTACTTGTGATGAGCTTCATTGGGTTGACGAAGGTATAACTCTGGAGAGAGCTTTACAGGGACCACAGCATTTTTGTAGTATTGATACATATGAAATGTAACAATCTGAACAAGAAGAAATATTGTGAATAACAGAAACCTGAAGAAAAAGAAAAAAAATTATAAGTAAAACTGAATCAGGTGAATTCAGTAAAGCTGAAACTGGTGAGATTACCTCCAGCTTTTAAGTTTTCTTTTTTGTTTGTTTGTTTGTTAGAATCCCCATGATCTATGCATCAGTACTGATGTTTATTAAACATGAATATGTATTCAAGTATTCCTAGAGCAGCATCTCAACTAGTGCTTCCACCATCAGAAGACCTCTCTGTGAATTGAAGGTCTGTTTTACTCATGCAGAATGTCCAGAAGCATCCCTTGACCGAGTGGAAAGCACCTTCCATTCCCAGGAGCTCCTGATGGGCAAGGTACTATCTGAGATGCTCCACATAATAGTTAACACATGATTAACCAGTGTGAAGTGATGCTGAGTATTAACTCTTGCTTAAGAAAAAGGCTTTGCTATAATCAGCCCAAGATCTTTCTAATCTACTGACAGCTTGGCAAGAATCTCCATTGCTAGCAGACTTGGTGGCACTGAATAATTCTCCTGCATAGGTTTTATTTTGAACAGAAGATGAACCTGGGGACACCTAACGTTCATCTCTTCTTTAAGGTGAGCATTACAAGCATCAAAAGCTCATACTCAGACCCTTTGCTGGCACCTCTACAAAGCATTAACACCAATGAACAAAAATGTAGTCATACTCTGTGCTTACTTATGAAGAGCCTTGGTGTAGATAAGACCACAAAGATTACTATAAAATAAAATCATAACTGTGCGTTTATTTTCATGTTTACTGATCATGTTTCATTTTGACTGATCTCTAAAGGTTCATTTACAACATGGGTAGCGCAATCCTGGGCTGCCTGTCGCACTGATACTACGTCATAGCGTCAGAGCAACTGCATTAGCACCGAAGCAGGGGCACCGAGCAGCACTAAAGCAACGGGAATAATGGCACTGCAGGCAGCACTGGTCCCATTGCACCTGCACCCACTGCACCCACTCTCCCCCCCATTGTTGAACGGGGGAGAGTGGGCTGGGGGAGGGCGATTCTGGGCGGGACGTGGGCAGGACCAGCAGGCATGCCGGCCTGGGAAGGAGGCAGGCCTTGGATTCGGCCATAAGGCCAAATCCAAGGCTGAATCCCGAGGCCACACGGCCCCGATTTGGACTGCGCACGCAGTCTCCTCGGCTCTGCACCTGCTGTTTAGCAGGCGCAGAGCCGAGGAGTGCATAGGGGAGGCTGGAGCCTCCCCTATGGTAAGGGCGCAAATGTGTCCTTGCCATGGGGAGGCTCCAGCCTCTCTGACCCAGCATCAGATATGGCGCTGGTCAGCTGGCCTTGCCATTCCAGTTCTGGGTAGGATTGTGCCCTGAAATTCAGGTAATATCAAATATTCCCCGCTGCGAACCTACTTCTCATACCTGCAACATCGGCACATGCAGGGATTGGCATATGGGTCACTTACCTGCCCTTGCAGAAATGAGAATACATGTGTGCTACTTCCTTATCTCAACCCAGAACTCTTTTTGTCTTAGTGCCCAATCCTATCCATATCTATTCAAAAGTAAATCCCATCATAGTCAATGGGGCTTACTGCCAGGTAAGTGTGGATAGGACTGCAGCCCCAGTGTAAATTTATCATCACAGTGCCATCAGTGTAAATTCACCAGTACAGTGTAAATCAGTGTCAGTACCAAACTGAAATAACTTTCATAGAACATAGAGTTAAGGTAGGAGTTGTAGGAGTTTGGGAACTTTTGGTTATAGATGCTATACCACATTCAGCCACTAAATGGGAGGAATAGTGGAATCTAATGGCATGTAGAAAATGAGATTTTGGCCTTTTTTTCCTTCTTACAAGGCATTCAAAGATGGACCCTGGTATCAGTGATTAGTTCCAAGTACTCATCCCCTACTGATGATGCAAAATTCTCCTCTGGCTTGCCTCCCAAGTTAACTGAACATTTCACTTGGGGAAAGTGTTTCTGTTTCAAGCAGCTCTCATTGGACATTCTGCACTATCACTTCCATCAATAGGCTTGTTAAATGAGAATCCTCCACTTCTGAAAGATTATATGTACTCAGCACATCAATAAAGCACTCTTCGATGCCTATGAAATACAAAGCTGAGATACTTACACTTCTGTCATGGATTTCATGTCCCGTTTTAAGTTAAGGAGATGAAGTTTTGCAATGGTAGAGACCTGCTTTCTCCAAAGAGATTTGTTGCTCAGAGCATAAGTTTTTGTCTCGGACAGCAGTAGTAGGCTCTGTTCTAATTCATCAACAGATTTGGAATCGATTTCCTCTTCAGCTTGCTGTGGGTTAAATACACTAAAATCTAGAAAACAGAGAAAAAATAATTCAGACAACTAGAAAGTATCCCTTCTGATGCTTTTAACAGCACCGGTTGTCTGTAGCATTCAGGAGAAAGGAAAAAAGCAGCACTGTGTTAATTGATGCAACACAGAGAAAAAGCAAAACCGATAACAACCCTCTATCTCCAATTGTAGACTACCAGAAAAATGTGTTGTATTGTATTTCCATAATACAAACGGTATGTAACAATCCAAATAGGATTTCAACAATCTGATCATGATTGTTGTATCTTAAGAAACAGCACAAGAAGGGACACAGCCTGCAATCCTATCCATACTTTCCTGGGAGTAAGCGCCATTGAACACAATGGGACTTACTTCTGGATACACATGCATAGGATTGTGCTGACAGTAGTTACTTCTCACCTGCTTGGTCAATTCCAGCTTGAACTTCCAGCTTGAGGAACACGTCCTCTAAGGTTGTCATGGAAACGCCATAAGAAATAACACCCAAATGAGAATGAATATCTAGATCAGAAAATAACGCTGGAAGAACAAGAAGAATCAGTTAACCTTTGTTTGGAAATAACATTTCATGGCAATCACGCCTCCTTACTGCTTTAAGGTGCTTAACCTTTCAACTATTTCTGTCACATGGTTTTTTAATGTGCAGCATGGCAGGTTCCACACCACATGAAACACTGAGGACAGCTCTCAACTATTTAAAAAGGGACAAAATTGCTTCTGACAGCCATGGGTGCTTTCTTTTATGAAGTAAAAGGGAAGAGAAACCAGATTTTTAAAAAAAAACTTGGAAAGAGGCAAAAATTATGATCTGGGTAAATAAATATGACTATTTACTATTTATGGAAAACAGAATTTGATGTAAGGACTAAACATGAAGCCTAACACAAGTTAGTCTTCGTATGGGCCTCTTCCATTTTGCCTTCCCTGCATTTTATTAATTTCCCTAATCCCCCCTTTTCACAGGTGTTCCACGGCGGGATGAGTTCTACCTGAAAACTTGTCCATATCCTTAAAGGGCAGGGCATACACAAGTTGCTCTTCGTTCTGTTTTAGCAAGCTGGCTTCAGGGATGTGCTGCCGGATTAGAGACGCCACACCTTCCGTGTTACAGTACCGGTCTATGTGCATACTAAGAAAAACACAAAACAAACACCCAGCCAAGTATTCTTGTCTTTAAAAGTGAATCGGGATATCCTTTTTTTAAAAAGAAACAAGAACAGACCCATTTAGATATATATTTTCCTGCTCAAGAAACAGTTTTTTAAATTTCAAAATTCTCTCTCTTAAACGGAAAAGTAGATTTTGTTCACATTGATTTCATGAGGTTTAAGAGCATCTAGCTCTGGGATTGTGCTCATGATAGTACATATTGAAGCAGATTTGCAAACACCTAACAAATACCTCAAGCGGTAGCCAATTCCCCATTTTGATTTAAGGAAGAGAGAGGAGCCAACACATTTCAACATTCCTTGGGAAATCACAGCTTTCCGATCTAGAAACAAGAACAGACGAAACCTTTAGTCATCATATCCATTTGTACACTAACGATTGACAGTCCAATCCTAGTTTGGGCTGGAGCAGTTAGGAGACAGCAGGAACTTAGCACAGGGTAAGGAGACTAACGCTCCCTTGTCCCATGGTAAGCTGCAGTCAACCCAACAGGGCAGCTCAGACCTGCACCTGCTATTTTATTTAGCAGGAGCAGGTTCAGGCTGGCTGCAGCACCCCGAATTGGGGGGTTGGATCCAGCATAACTGTCAGATTCGGATTCCTCCCCCCTCCTCAGGTCACCCCACCCAGGGGAATGCCCTCCCTCCGTCCTGTTCCACGTCCTCCTCGCCTCCCTCCCTCCCAGAAAAGCCCTCGTGCTAGCCAAACACGGCATCCATGGGTCAACCCTGCTGCCTGTGTCAGCCCAGCGCCCATCTGCGTGGCACAGACGTGCCTTATGGCACATTTGCCCCCATGTTGGACCAACACAGGCAACTTGCATCAGGACAGCACCCTGAGAATCTAACAATCCATGTTGTATTTCCAAGTTCACAGTCCGTATAGGAACGCAGGCCTGTCATGAAACATACCAGCTATAATATCTGCTTCATCCATAAAATGGGTACTGAATACAGTCACTCGATTGGCTTTTCCATTTTTCAGAAGGTTCCATACAGTGTGTCGTGAGCACAGATCCATTCCAGCGGTTGGTTCATCTAAGAGTAATACCTAAATATTGGTCAGTGAAAAAAAAAAATAGATAAAACTCTAATTTTTCATTTTAACACTAACATTCTTTCAGCACAATCTTATGCATGTCTACAGAGAAGTAAATTCCCACTGTATTCAATAGGTCTTACTCCCATGGAAAGGGTTCGGTAGATCTGACTCCCATGTTTGTAGGATTGTAGCCTTTGTCCATTAAGATTATTGCTGGTATAATACTAGGTTTAATATTCTTAAATAAATATTGTTATTTCTATTTTTATAAACGTCTTCTATATCTGGAAAAGCAGTTTTACTAAAATTTCAAAAGCTTTCTTGGTTAATTCTCTGTTAATGCTTTTTCATTCTCTGCCCCGTATCATATAGCCAAGTTAGCTGAGACCTTTTCAGAATCAATCCTGGATCAATATAGCCTGTGATGCGTGATTCTCCCATCCCTAACCCCACTTTTCATAGACTTTCCATGGACCTCCTGCCACTTTCATACATTAAGTTGCTTTTGTTCAAGCATAGCAGCTTGGATCTTTCCTGCACTGCCAGAGTAAAATAAGGAGGGCCACCCTACATGGGAGAAGTACCATTTATAGTAATTACTTCCACAAATCCTGAACAGCACAAGCCGATCAGATCAGAGAACTATGTGCCACGTTCACATACTACCATACAATATTTTACTGTATCCATCAATGATTCTGCTTCTGTTCGTATGGTGCTTACCTTTGGATCTCCAAGAACAGCAAACCCAATTGACAGCTTTCTTTTCTGTCCTCCGCTTAATCTTTTAGCCTGGTTATCTTTAATGGGCTGCATATCCAAATCGAGTAAAACTTTCTGGACCTTACAGAATCAAATATGAGTTCTGTATTTAATAGTCATTAAAGCAAGGAATATTTTCGAAATGCTAAATTTATTTTAATGTTTATCATGCTCTCTCCCCAATGATGAGGAAGACTTACAGAAAAGGTATATCTTATGGTAACATAATAGATTATGGACATTATCAAGAGCTCCCCAAATTGGTTTTTTAGCACTACAATTTCAAAAAGGTGCTTGAGGTAAGTAAGAGCTTTTAAAGAAAATATGTCACTGTTGCACGCCCATCATTTTTCAGTTTCCTCTTGTGTTTTCAGATATCTTACGCTACGTTGTTAAATTTTTAACAATCCTGACAAAATGGAAAGCCCAATTCTATTCAGCAGGACCGCAAGGCCCATGCCATATCCAGTGCTGATTTACCCTAACGTCTCCTTGGGGTAAAGGAACATTTGTTTCCAAAATTACGGGCACAAGTACAAGAAGCTCCATGTAGAGCCAAGGTTAAGATATGGAGGCGGCCTCTCCAGCAGCTTCATCCCTTCCCAGGCCTGAACTAACCTGAAACACTCCCTCTTCACCTCCATTCCATCTTCCCCCCACCCCTGCGTCATTCAGCACTGGTGCTGGCAGCTTTCGATACAGATTCAGCATCAGCAGGATGGAGCAGGGCTTCCCACCAGAGCTGCCTACTCACAAGTCATTGCAAACATGCTTTATGGTACGTTTGCAATGGCTGGTGTTGGTGCAGCACAGCGCTACAAGAGAATTGGGCCATAAATAAGTGTTTAGGGGTTAGGGAATACATCTCAAAGAAAACCCTGGGACAAAACTGAATAATCATTTAATCCCGTATGACACTTTTTTCCTCCTGAATTGACAAAAACGTCATGCCAGATGCTCGGGTTTAGACTCAGTTCTAAAATAGAGCAAAACGTTACAGGGATCAGAGTTTTAGGAATCTTAGAAAAATGAACATCTAGTAAATTTATATAAATTACTCATTTTTTATTTAAAGTACTTATTAAATATTTTCTTTACATCTGCATTCTCAGAATTATAATACAGAAACATTAAGGGTATCTTAGATTTATTATTCAATATTTTGAAAAAAAAAACATTCATGGCAATTGTATTGTGACTAGCGGCGCAACCTATGCATGTCTACGCAGTAAGTTCCACTCTTTTCCACTAAGTAAGTTCCACTCAACTAAGTAAGTTCCACTCCTGCTCAATAGGACTTACTCCTAGGAAAGTATTTATCAAATTGCAACCTTATTAAATCAAACCAATTACATGGATATCATCTGAACTTGATTGTCTCACCTCTTGTATCACATAATTGGGAGGTATCCCTTTAATTGAGGCAGCTATTGTTAAGTTTTCTTGCACTGTTAATACGTCAAAATATAAATCTAACTGCTGGCAAACTCCAATTATATTTCTTACATCTAGCATTTCATCTATATCAGAAACCTTATAGCCATAGATTGTTGCAAATCCTAAAGAATGAAAAACAAGGAGAAATAAGATCGTAACTATGACAGCTTTCAGCAAATATCAGTAATCCAAAATTAGTGAGAAACATTATATATATGGGAAAATGCTGCTGTTGACAGATTTCTGCCACTGCACGGGCAAGAAGCTGCGAAGGAAAAGTGGACAATTCCCACTTCATGCCTTTGAGACAGCACATGGAGCTGGTTCTGTTTCACAGAACAGTGAGTGCAACTGGAGCTGTATACTTGTTGCTGTGCTCATCTAGACTGGGATAAGTAGTTCCATCTACTTAATTCTTCTGGAATTTCCATTGAGAGCCCAATCCTATACTCACTGACCAGCCGAGGGAGCATCAGTAGCCAGGTGGCTACCGCTGCATCCTGTGGCAGTCAGGCAGTTGGAGTAAGGGCACAGAGCAGGCGATGGGTCTACTTACTCCTGTGCTATTTAGCCAGCGCAGAAGGAGGGCCTCTAAGGCTGCGCGGCCTTACTTGGAGGCCAGGAACCAGTGGTCAGAGTCGCCGCTGGTCCTACCTCCAGTCCACCCCTCCCTCCCCCCTGGAATGCCCTCCTGTCCCACCCCGCAAGACTGCATTGCCAATGAGTGGCGAACTTACCGCTCACCACTGACCAGTGCTCTCTCCGGGACGTGCATGGCTGGCGTTGCTGTGGTGCCGTCCCAGCAATGCTTACCGCCAGCACTGGGGGTTCTTTACGGCGCCTTGCACAACACTGACTCAGGCGGTTCAAGTGTACCACCCGCAGTGAGAGCCTTAGGATTGGGCTCTTATTCTTGTCAAGCCAAAATTAAAGGGAACAAAAACTGTCAGATTGGGGATAAGAGAAGGATACCCAGAGAGGCCAAATGGACATATTTTGTGCTTTGATTGCCTTTACCATCAGAGGGTGGACACAATCCACAAAGAATGTTCATTAATGTTGTTTTTCCTGTTCCACTATGTCCAAGCAACGCTGTGATCTGACCCTCATATATGTCGAAGGACAAACCTAGTAAGAGTAAACAAATAAGGAAGGTAGAAGAAGGGGCCGATAGAAGCATCTCTATTAAATATGTATTTATTTATTGAAAAAATTCATACCCCACCTTTCTGCCAAAGAAGACAGAATATTCAGGCAGTGCCATAGAGAGTACATGTACCCTTGAGGAATGACAGCCATTTAAGCTAAGGTGAACTAATAGGGAGAGTTAGTGGAAACCTGCCCACATGCTATTGCCATCTCTCCCGTGTTTTTTTTTTTTTCCAGAACACAACCAACGGGAATGAAGAGCAGGGACGCCCACTTGTGGCAGAGGGTTGAAAACATAAACATGTCTTACTTTTCAGGGCCTCCACCGTTTCACCCTTTTTAACAAAAGATTTCTGGACACCGTTGATTCTGAAAGAAGACAAGCTAAATTTATTTTTTAAACGTAATGCAGAATTCCAGCCGAGTTTCCCTAGCAAGATAAAAGCAAACAATATGCAGTGAACACATATTTATGTTAGCATACAGTAAATATGACTGAATTGACTTGCCCTGAAACCTAATCTACACATTCAATCTAGACCCCTAATCTAGACCTTCTGGGACAAACACCAGATGGGGGATCACATCTTTCTCCCAAGAGTCAATGGTGCAGTGCCCAGATGAAAGCAAAGTTCCATGTATATTTTCTGAACATGTAGACTGATCATCATTTCTTCCTCTCATGAAAGAGCTTACACACATAAGCAATAGCGGGTGTGGAAATAGGTAACAGAATTCCCTGTGACATTACTGTAAATGACAAAATGGGACACTTCTAAACCCAGGGACCACTATATTTATTATTCTTTGAGTCCCTGCTATAAACAGGAATATTGGCTGGATGGCATTCCATGTGGACTGGGTGGGCTGTGCATCACTTCCCATCACTGCTATCTTGGTTCTTCCACACGGAATAACAGACTACAAACAATGTTGGACCAAGTTTCATCGTGTAAGTCAGGGGTCGCCAAACTCCAATCTGCTGGCCAGATCCAGCATCCACCCTGTCCTTCCCCCAAGCGAATGGCTTCTTCTGTTCCACTGGGGATAATCATGAAGACCTTGACTACAGCCCTTCAGGGGACTTCGCAGTGAGCCGCCCCTACGCGGAACTCTGTGTACGAAGCATGCTGGGATGGCAGACCCCAGAAGCGGCTCACCACAATGTGCCTTGGGGGCTGCAGCTGCTGGGGTCTTTGCAACTGTCCCAGGCAGAATGGAAGGAGCCGGTTGTGCAGGGAACACTTTTCAATGGTACACCAGTTTGGAGTCAGCTGGTGCAGGCCAGCATTTCCCAAACTTCTCCTTGGAAGTTGAGAACCCTGTGCTTGCATGGGCGGGTGGGGTGGAGAGCAGCAGCACAATCTCCATGATTGTGCTGCTGCTGGGCAGGGAAGGGATTTTTCAGCTTATCTGGGGGTCACTATGGCTCTCTGGAGGGTCTAGGGAGCCTGTGAACCCCTTTGCAGCCCTCCCAGAGGCTTCAAAATCTTGTAAAAAGTTTTTTTTAAGCTTCCTGGTTCAGACCAGGAGACATTCCCCTTAAAGGGGAATTGCCCTATTTCTGTTCCCCTGGTAGGTCACAACCTACCAGTTTGGGAACCACTGGTCTAGGTGACAAATCCCAGGACGAATGAAGCAATTGTGTCTCTTGAGGAATGAAGCTGAAACTGACATATTTTCTTTCCTGCTTCAGGGAAACATCACTGTCTTGCTTCATGCAAGCAGGAGCTTGCTTGAATTGCCAAAGGAATGTTTGGTACATGTAATCAATGCACTTAATGTGACCCTTGCAGAAGTGTTAACTTCTGGACAGCTTCCTCAAACTTTTACTTACAGTGCTCTGATTGGATAGCTGGTGAATTTCCTATTGTTCCTTTTTCTCACCTATACTCAAGATGATAACAAGTACCATCTCACAGGACAGTGGCTATATCTGCATAATGAAACCATCACAAAAACCTTTTCTTACGCTCTGTGAAGAAAATTGCTACCCACACCTATTTTATACACAAGTTACAGCATTTAGTACCACTGCTTACTATTCACACAAATACACAAGTAACTGACGTTAGCTACTGACATTAAACCACAGCTCACAGAATCAAGCATACCTAATAGCTTCTTTTCCCTGAAATTCCGAAGATACCGGTTCAATCATTTCATTTGAATTTATGTTCCCAGTACTGACACTCTCACACAATTCTGTATAATTTCTCGGTTGTTTTAACCAAAATGAGGACTTCAGGAAGAAGAAAAAATTTCGCCGTAATCCATATTCCCCTGAGCAATTAAAATAAAGTTATAAAGATATGATGAAGCTTTGATCCAATAAAAATAGCCACTAAGACTTTGACTCTTTTCCTAACAGCTCAATCCTACCACCTACTATCACCCTTGAAGCATGACTGATGCCGCAGGGGGGCAGTTGAGAAGGAGAGTCTCCTTCTGGGCAATGTAACATTTGTTCCTTTGGCCATGGGTAAGCATCCATTATTATTATTATTATTATTATTATTATTATTATTATTATTATTAT
>JAJKFI010000064.1:52315-139951 GCA_029204185.1 Lerista edwardsae
ATTATTATTATTATTATTATTATTATTATTATTATTATTATTATTATTAATTCAATTTATACCCCGCCTTTATGCCCATAGGCACCCAAGGCGGCACTACTACTTGGTCTACTTGGATTTTGCTGGCACAAATCTTGAGTGGACAAGGGAAGGAGGATCAGGACTGGGAAAGGGGATACTGGCAGAGCTGCTGCCACTGATATTCCTCCCTCCCCAACCTCAACACTACATTTCCCGTTTTTCCCTCTGTGCCCGTGTATACATACCCCTGTTGCACCAACTAGGATAACACGTTAAGCAGCAAATGACATGAACAGTAGTCCACAAAAGTTTGTGCTACAATCAGTGAGTCTTTAACAAGACTTTTGTTGCAAGTCTTTGTTTTTACTGAAGAGACTAATATAATGGCCCAGTCCTATCTGGGCCTTCTGCTGATGGAATCTGCAGAAAACCAGGGCTGCTGGCATGTAGCCACAGCAGTGGCATGAAGGCCGGGACGCCAGTGTGAATGGCTGACAGCCCCAGGTGCATGCCAATACAGCAGGTAAGTCAGTGGGAGGGAGCGTTCTGGAGGAGGATCAGGGTAGGAATTGTGGCCGGCTAAGGATGTACTGATGGCAGGCTGGGAGCAGATACCAGCAGCATCATTACCACCATTTGGATTTATGCCAACCAAAGTGCTGCCACAGAGCCAGATAGGCCCACTGTGGATCACTGCATGGTGTAGTAGGTAGGAACAAAGCTTTTTATTTTTTTACTTTCCATTGTTCCATGGTCCTCATTTATCTCAGGATTTTAAATATAATTTTTTTTTTCAAATTTAGCTTTCAAATGTGCAACTCTTTGAAATATTATTACTCCCTCCCACCCAAATGACATCTCTGGATCAAGACCCAAGCATGGAACCCAAAGCCACCCCACGTAAGCTTTCTCAAAGCGCAATCCTAACTTGGAGTTAGGCCAGCACAGTTAGGCTACCAACATTTGGCCAGTACAAGGGGCACTGTAAAGTATGTTTGGACCACTGTTGGAGTCAGAGAGGCCAGCACACAGATGTGCGCCATCCTCCCTGACTCCGAGAATATTTCCAACATGCTTTACGGTGGTCCTTGTGCCAGTCAAACTTTGCTGGCCTAACTGTGCCAGCCTAACTCCATGTTAGGATTGCACCCTCATTCTCTGTCATAAAAAGGAATGGTCCATGTGCATACAGGGATTCCATTGTACATTTAGGTAGTAACTCACGGGGTCTTGTCCTACAAAATGCTACTGGTGTAATGCTGAGTCAGAGCCAAAATATCTAACCAAGCAATTGATGCTGTTTAATTCTGTATTTGTCCCGCATTCTAACAAACACACCTGGAATGACCTGATCCAGATAAACTGCCAGGAGAAGGTAAAGCATGCTATCCAGGGTCAACAGCGTAAGAACAATGATAAGTGGATAAGGGCCACGAGTTAAATTTGAGAGTACAGCCCCTTCTGCATAATCTTCCAAGTGCATAACCTGCAAACAAACATGAAAATTAAGGCTGCTATGGAACACATTCCATTATTGAAATCAGAATTGTGAGAAGATAATACTATACTGTATAAACCTTTCTAGGAACAAATATCAGGAGTTATTTGTTCCCCCATCTCACTTTGGACTAGGACCAGCAATTATAGTGGAAGTGAAGAAAGCTTTGAGGGTAGGGAATTATTT
Source organism: Lerista edwardsae (assembly GCA_029204185.1). Lineage (NCBI taxonomy): Eukaryota > Metazoa > Chordata > Lepidosauria > Squamata > Scincidae > Lerista > Lerista edwardsae. The sequence goes on from JAJKFI010000064.1 coordinate 54,021, forward strand.
TTACCCGTAGGATTCTAAACATGCTTGAAATTGCATCATACATGCAGTACAGGTGTGCCCCAGTATCCACTGATTTGGTGTCCACGGTATCCACAGTGATGTCATATTCACATGAAACTACAGCATAGAAGCACATAAATTAGATGCTTTACTGACCTGCGCAACGCCAACTAAAAATGTGCACTGAGACAGAGGGCTTAATGACCACACAAAAGGCTTTGGAAAATCCTCTACAAGGACAATGGCCAGGCCCACACATCCAAAAGCCATGGTTGAGAAATATTGAGCAGAACCAGCAGAAGTGGATTTTTTGAAAAGAGAAGTCAACATAAATGCAAAGAAAACCTAAACAGAAACAGGAACATTTGTTTCAGTATATATAATAAGACAATCTCACATGCCCAGGGGAAAACAAACAAAACCACAATCTAGCGATAACAAATAACAAGTTGCCTTTTTAAAAAAATGACCTCTTCAATCAAGTGTCAAAGTTTAGCAGTAAATGCTAAAGACACATTTCATGTCATAACATCATTCTTTGCACTGTATGAGATTTGAAACATTTTATTTGTTTATCCAGACATATCTCATGATTAGAGCTAACAATTAAAATCTACACAAAGGTATAATATAATTTGGGATATTTCTGTGAGTGTGGAAAACCACAATCTTCTCATCCCTGGCAGCTGGTCCAGGATTCCAGGCTGTTCCCTGGAAGAGAGTAGAGGAACCACAGATGAATTCAGTGGCTGGCTCATGGGTACCAACCCATAGGAGCAGACCCTCCAAGGCCCTTTATGTCCATTGATGTGCTGACTGAGAACCATGTAAAGTAGGGGCCTAATTCTAATGTGCAAAACAGCAAGGATGGGCAATGCATGCAGAACACTAAAATACAAATTGGAGGATTTCTGCCTAATTCATATATTATCTTCATGAAATTAGAACAGCTGGAAATTGCAATCTCAGTGCCCACATGTTGCTGCTCATCCTTGACTGCTGAACGCCAAAAGATGTGAGTCCATACCCACACATAACAGAGCAATCACAGGCATTTTATCCACATGTGTATCAGCGATGTCATCTGGGCAGGACGGTCTGGAACGCCGTACCGCTTGTTCCGAGGACGGGCTGCGATGGGGCGCCATTGTGCGGCAGATGCCGCACGCTTTTTGGCCTTCCCGCCCTCCCCTGTGCTTGATTCGCTCCGATATGGAGCTATTCCGGCCACAGGGAGGCGTGGCCGGGCTCCGAATGGGGGCGGGGAGCTGCCACTCAACTATGCGTTCCGGTTGTTGGCGCTGACGGATGACATCACTGGTGTGTATCCTATTCACGTATCAAGTGGGGGATCAAAGGGGGTAGTCTTTATTTTTTACATTTTAAAAAGTGCATGAAGGAGGAGAGCGATATCTTCTCCCCTTACTGCCCTTACCAAACCTTACTCGCATTGCTTTAAATTTTAATCTAGGCCAGTTCAATTCCAGTATCAGAGATAGGCTGGGAGAAACAGAGCACAGGGAAGTAAGGCGGAGAGAGAAAGGCAGCCCAATCCTATAGTGCTTGGCTCCCATATGGTGCTGGCTTATTTTGCTGGCACATACTTGAGGGCCTCTGTATCAGGCCGCATAGCCCAATATGGAGGAAAGGATCAGGTGCTAGAGGCCCCCACCAGGCCCATCCCCTGCTCCACCCCTTGCTTGCCCAATCCTGTCCTCTTCACACCCTCCCCCCCCTGCCCCAAATGACGGCACTCTGGGGGCTAGCACCTACTGGCGCAGGCCCAGCGCCAGCAGTAAGCCGTTACCGCCAATGCCAGAAGTGCTTTATGGCACTTACTGGCACTGGAGGTAAAGGCTTACCACCAGCAGGATCAGGCCTGAGTGTACTTCCCCTCCACCTTTTTTTCATGAACAGAATGCACACAGACACTGCAACATGCACTTTAAATATAAACAGAGGAATTTAGGTAGATAGCTAGATAGATGTCATGCCTAGAAATTTTTATGGACCGAAATTTCGCTCTTTGCTTCTGCTCAGAGAGAGCAGAAGCAAAGAGCAAAATTTAGGTTCATAAAAATAAGTGGTGGCAATTTTGCCAAGATGAACTACACCCTTTATTAGTGGCCACCTTAAAAAAAAACCAGCAAAGCTTTTTAGATTTAAAAAGTAGTAATGCAATGAATGTTGCAGTTAAATCTACTACTAGAGTAGGTGCCAGAGAGGATTATGAGGTAGGACTGGCCTGAAACATACACACACTTACATTTGATTGTGTTATAAAATCAAGGAGTACTTTGAAACAGTAACACCAGTATATTGACATTGAGCACACACACACACACACACACACACACACACACACACACACACACACTTACGGTGGATATTCCATACAGGAAAAAAAGAGGAAATATCACGGAATTGCTACTTTGAGGAAAGAGCGAAGAGGATGTCGCAATGACTGACATGAGAAAGGACATGACAAATATCAGACTGGTGTACAGCAGGACCCAAGAAAGCCTAGGGGGAAAAAAGGAAAACATAATAAGGTCATGAATCAAAATTTTCTCATAAAATTACTAAGTTTAAGCCAAATATATTAAATACTATTTAGTGCTGTGCAGTGAAAACCCTTGAATTAGGATACAATCCTACTTTCCTGGGAGTAAGTCCCATTGAACACAACAGGACTTACTTCTGAGTAGACAAGCATAGGCTTGTGCTCTTAATCTCAACATTACTGAAGCATAGAACCATAGCACACGTATTGAAATGAATTGTTTAATGTTCATTTAACAGCCCAATCCTTGGCGCCTGCCTAGCCAGCTCTTGTCATTGCAAATGTGCTATACAGCAAGTTGGCAGCCTGCTCCTGCGCCGGTTCAAGTCGCAGTTTGGATTGGGCTGGTCACCTCTAAGTCTGTGTTTTGCCTATCAGATCAGCCTCTTCTTCTAAAATTGCTAGATGCTTACAGAATTCTCCATTGCCAAATACTGTCCCAGATTCTGGGGTTCCAAATTATTGGAACATTTTATGACAGCAGTACAAAAAATATCAGAAACTGTAATTATTCTGAAATTGCCATCTGTGTGGTACATGATACTTAATGGACTCAAAAAGAAAGAGGTCATTACATTAAGCTCAAGTTAAAAAAAAATCAAAGGATGAAAAGTGCATTTATCTTCCTTTGAAGCAATGTTCCGGTATACTCTTACAGAAAGGCAAGATTAAAAAAACAAAAGATGTCTTCTGCAGTCTTTGAACATATTTAATATGTAAAAAAAAATGTTATGTTTCCAAGGCAGAAAAAAAGGTTCATTCTGCATTATTTTTTAATGTAGTCATTCTGCAGGAATGCACCAATGTACCAGCACGGTTCAGTGAGAGAATGCTGGAGTACTGGTGGATTTGTGCAGAAAGGAAAAATAAAAATTAAAAATACTGAAATGCTGAAAGTGTGTGAGAGAATGTGCTCAAAAAAAAATATATATTTAAATTATTGCTTTTTAATGTTAAATTGTGAATTTTATTGTATTTTACTGTTTTTGTTGTAAGCCGCCTTGGGTGCCTCTGGGCAGAAAGGCGGGGTATAAATAAAATAAAATAAATACTTAAATAATAATACTATCGTCTACATTTTAAAGAATCTCCCCCTTTTCTGGAAGACAATCAGAGAAGGAGGATTCAAATGCATAGTAGAACCATGGAATAACAATGGTGTGAAACTGAAGGACTGTTCAAATATCTTGTTTTTCTGACAAACTTCTGACATTTAAAAGGAAAAAAAATGAAGTTCAGTGAGTAACATGGGCTTCACAGCCACCAACAGTTTGGTGGGAAGACGTCTGGAAGGGGAATGAACCATCTATTCAAAATTTGAGTACTGATGCAGCCACAATGTAGCCTCAAGGTAAGGGAACACATGTTCCCTTACTTTGAGGAGGCTTCCATGAGTGGTCCAGGATGCAGAGCATGCACTGTTGGCACTGGTACTGGATAGGATTGGGCCTCTAGAATCTTTGAAATCCGTATCCTAACAAGGGACCAGTAGCATAAAAAAATAGCAACAGAGATGTTAAAAAAGGAAATTATTAGAAGACCGATAAAAGCTAAGTTTCATCCTCTCACAAGGAGTGGAATACAGCACATTCACTATCAGTAGGTTGAGTCCACTTAAATTTTCAAGCTATTTCAACCATTCTTGCCAGGTGAAACCTTATCAAATTAGTTGAAAGATTATCAAAACAGAAACAGAAACTTGGGATAAAGAGTATATGAATTCTCTACAGGCTGTCCAAAGGGGTACCACTGACCTTCAAGCAGTACTTTGGGCTTAACAGCCTGACCAGGACCATGCCACGCCAGATGGTTAGGTCATTTCCAGGTCAGGTCAGCAGGCTGTCCAAAGCCATTCACTGGAAAGGTAGCCAACTCTGACTGAAGTCATTCCTGGAAATTTATTTTCCAATCTGATATAATGCTGGAAATTGCTAGAGGAACTGTTAAACCCATAGCAGTGGTTCCCAAACATCATGGCTCCCTTGACCTGCTGAGTCATTGGCTCTCCATTAGGGATACAACCTGATACATTCTAGGTGGATTTTTCACAAAGATTCCATGGCTCTACTGGTAGGTTTCCATGGCTCTCCAGGGAGCCACAGATCACAGTTTGGGAACTACTGACCTACAGGACTGCTTTCAGGGCGCAATTCTAATCTGGAGTTAGGCCAGCACAGATTGGTTGGCACAAGGGACACTGAAAGTATGTTTGGGCCACTCTCAGAATCAGAGAGGCCAGCACATAAACGTGCACCATCTTCCCTGACTACGAGAGTGGCCCAAACCCGCTATACGGTGGCCTATGTGCCAGCCAATCTTTGCTGGCCTAACTGTGCCGGCCTAACTCCAGGTTAGGATTGCGCTCTCAATTGTTACTTGGCAATTGAGGCCTGAGATTGTCCAGGATAATCCTGGAGGTTGGCACACTGGTTTGCCCGAAGAGTGATGCAATGAAGACATTAGAATTTAGGTTTTTAAAAAAAAAAAATTAATCATGGTTTTTTAAATTAACCAAATGGTTAAGGTAACAGACAATTATTTTTTTAGTTACCAGAACCTACGATTATATTAGGTTTATATTAAATGCTTTTTTAAACATAACTTGCAGTTTAAAGCATAAAAATGTGATCATTTATCTTGTGCTCCCTTGAGAACGTTAAGACCAAAACATTATATGCTTCTTTTTCCCCAAGTAGCATAATTAAAAGCCTAACCCTAAAATAAGATCCGGCATACACCACTGCCGCTGGGTCCATCCCCTCCTGCCTTCTATCCACCCCCAGTTTCTCCCTCCCCCCATCCAGAAATGCCCCCATTTCGCCCACCGCTCACACTCCATTCACTGGCACCAGTGGACAGTGGTCTCTCCGCTGGCCTGTGCAAATGGCCACCAGCCATTGTGCTGGCTTTCTTGTGCTCACCACAGAACATCACTTCTGCTTGAATCCTCTCAGTTTCTGCCAGCTGATAGGATTGAGCCGTAAATTATATTAAGAGACAACATGCCTTCTACTCTGTTTATTTAACATCACAGAAATAAAGAGCATACATACCAAAAGGCAGTGTCATGGAGCCCCATTATCATTAAAAATTCTTTCAACTTCTTCTCTTTTTCTGCCATAATATGGATTGCCAAATAATACCCAAAGGGTGAAAAGGCAATTACTAGGTAAATTAAAATGACTGCACGAAGAAAATTGTCTATTTCCACAGTAGCAGGCTTTCCCATCCTGACAGCTTTTGTTGATTCTAGGTCTTCTAATACTGAATAATTAGTCTTCAACTAAGAAAAGAAATGTCAACGTGTTAAAATAAGTTTCCATTTGCAGCTGCAGGCATTTTAATAGGTAGTTTTTTTTTATTTCCAAATAACTGCCAGGTATACCAGCAAAAAGACAGAATTCTAGGGTCCAAAAAGCCATACACAATTGGTTGCACGGTGCAAAACAGCCACAAGTATAACCCCACCCACAGAGAAAGAAGCAGGGACTGGGGCAGGGCAGGGCAGGGCAGGGCTGCCAGCAACACAACTAGCATACTGAAGAGTCCCATAGGAGCCTTGTGGCAGCCAGCACACAGATAAGCATCCCCCTTCCTAACATCCCTCCTGACCAGCCTCTCCACTGGGACAGTGGATTGGATGCAGTGGAAATCACACTGATGGCCCTGCATCCAATGTGCTGCCCTCACAGAGGATTGGGCTGTTAACACTCATAAAGAGAAATCTTAACCTGGAGTTAGGCCAGCAAAATTTGGCTGGCACAAGGGCCATCGTAAAGTGCTTTTGGACCATCCTCGGAGTCAGGGCGGATGGCGCATGCCTGTGTGCTGGCCTCCCTGACTTCAAGAGTGTTCCAAAGATACTTTACAGTATCCCTTATGCCGGCCAAACTTTGCTGGCCTAACTGAGCCGGCCTAACTCCAGGTTAGGATTGCACCCTTAACCTAGACATGACTGCCATGACTTTAAAAGGATTGTTTGAAAACTATTCTGGCTAAAAGACAAATCGTCTTGCCCAGGTTTTCCCCAACTGCTAAGATTCTCCAAGTGATGTCACTTTGGGATAATGTTCTCTATTTGGGATTGTTTTTTATTTACCTGTATAATTGCTGCATCTATACAAATCTGTAGAGCTGTGAATCCAGAATGCCAATACATTTCGGCTGCACATTTTACAGCTGGGTGTGAACAACTAGCTAGAAAATCAAGCCAAATTATTAAAGAAGAACATGTGCATAATTTGTTTAACTATTCAAAAGGAATAAGGTTTAGATTTCGATTGTGAGCCCTTTTGGGACAGGGAGCAATTTAATTTTTTTATTATTATTTGTCTGTAAACCGCTTTGTGAACTTTGTGTTGAAAAGCGGTATATAAATACTGAGATTGACTGATTGATAAGGCTATCTTGATACGGGTCCCAGCAATATACATTCTGATATTTTAAAAAAGTATTGTATGAACTTAGTCATCACATATCCCCTGTTTTCACTGCCATGCAGGTAGATTGCCCTATCATGCTTGGGGATCACAATCACATTCATCATAATGACAGGGTCATTTGGTATTTTAAATATTCAACACAGCTTCATAAAAATACAGTTGGCTAAGATTATGAAGAAAATAATCAGCAATGAAACAGCACTTTTAGCAAATTCTGCAAAGGCTCACTGAAACATAATATACTGCAAAGGGTGAAACAACATGTTATGCTCAGTGCATTAGTGTGGCCTAAGTCTTTTCTTCTTACAATAGCAATGGAGGGGCATCCAAAATGACATGAAACCATGATACTTTGCCCCAATTATAGTTCTGATCTCAACTGCATACACCCCCATGCTATGTTAATCATATAAAATATTTCCATGAAAACTCTTTTTCTGATTAAAATAGATGGAAGGTGTTATTTGGATCAGAACAGGAACAGGACAAAGTGCTAATGCCCTCCCATCCCACACAATGGTTTTGCACTTTTTCAAGAGACTACCTAGTGCTTTTGTAAGAAAGAAGCAAAACCAACCAACCAAACAAAAACAAAACACTGGGCCGCACTCACATTTATCAAAACATATGGTTTGCCCTAAAACTCTAATATAGTAATGGTTTTTATATGTATCTACTGATGCAGAAGATGCAAGAATGCTGAATGTCTGGAAGCAGCTTGGAAATCATGTGGACTAAAATTACAGCAAAACAGTTCTAAATATCCATTACTGTAAGACAGTTTTGTTGTACAGGCAGATGATCCCTTATCTATTCCGAAATCCAGACATCTTTATCCAAAACATTTTTTTTTAACTTTATATAGAATGAAGGTCTTGTGCTCATTCCCATGTACAGGCTGTTAAGTTCTATTTTCTGCTCAGTGGTGTGTACCTACAGAGACATTGTTGAAAAATGTCAAAGAGGCCAGCAGACACCCAAATGGGTAACATGAGAAGAGGAAGAGGAAGCATTTCTCATTATATTTATGCAATTATTCTGAAATCCAGAAAAATCCAAAACATGACACCTTCCTGTCCCAAGCAGTCCGGATAAGGGATAATCAATCTGTACCATCATGCAACAGATTTCTGCAAGTGTTTGTAGTCAAGAGAATGACACAGGACAAAACAAAATCACCTCTCTACATTTAGCTGTCTAAAAATATACTGTATTTATTTACCTCTTGATTCCATATAGATTGAAGACACTGGAACCTTGTTAGGAGGAAATCTGAGATGATAGGACATGGGCTCCTTGAAAATTATACCCACAAAATCGTTGGGGCTAAGAAGACTAGCCTGTTGCATTTCTGGCACGCTTATAAATTCTTTCATATTTATCCCTGTAAAACATCAAAGTTACCTTCATTCATTCTTATCTCTGAATACATAGATCAATATCTATGTCAAGTATGTCAAGTATAATCTTGTATTTTAGCTACTCTCCCATTAGCTAATCCAGAAAGCAGCCTCAGAGCCAGTGGTGTCATTCAAATGATTTAGGAACAGGAACTCACTTTTGATTGGCACTTGTCGGGAACCCAGAACCAGCCACGGAGCCCGTTAGGATCCGGAACGCCCGTCCTGGTCCGTTCCCCCTGAATGACATCACTGCCTTCGCCCCCCTAGGAATCCGGAATTACTCCCTTTAACCCTCTGAGTGCCAGCCAACCAAGAAGAAAAGCTCTTTGCAGAGGAATTGGGAGGGGAGAGGAGGGAGAGTGAAGTGGGCGGAGTCAGCCCTAATTTTAACTAGTGGAACTGAGTTCCCCCGCGTTCCCCCTGCATGACATCACTGCTCAGAGCCCTCTAAAAACGTTTGAGAACCACTGTTATAAAATGAACACAGCTTTCTTATATATACAACACAAGAGAGAATTTTTTAAAGTCTAATCTTATAGATCAGAGCCCTGTGTTCCTCATTCTAGATTAGAGGCTAGTGGCTGCCAATCAAACAATTCCCAAACTGGCAATATTATGGTAGAAGCCAGAACTTTTACTCAGCAGAGTCAGAAAACATGAAGGTCATAAAACTTCATCCTGCTTGTCGGACCCAGGCAAGTACAAGTGTATCTGTTGGGGTATTCATCCAGCGGCTTGCATACAGGAGGCAGGGGCGTAGCTACAGTAATGCAGGGGGTGCAGCTGCACTGGGCAACAAGCCTTAGGGGGGCAATAAACTGAGCTTGACACTACTGGCCCAAATTGTGAAAACCTTGGTAGTTATGAATAATACTATCATGTTATATATCATTGGAAAGGTAATTTAATGCATAATGTACTAAAAAACAAGAGTGTTTATCAAAAGTTATGGCCAAAAAGACAGAAAATGAAAATATAGCTGTCATGTAAAAATTGTGGTTTGTTAAAATTATGATTTGCAGGAATAACACTGACATGCTATGTATCATTCAATGCAGAATTTCATGCAGAATACAATGGAACAAACTAGAGCGCAGTATCTCCAGTCTATTCTTTCAAAAGTTATGGCCAAAAAAAACAGAGAAAATGAAAATATAATTGTGACATTACTTCCTGTTGTGATGTCACATCAGAGGCATCTTTTTGCCCTCTGCACCAGGCTACACTTTCATTAGCTATGCCCCAGATAAGAGAGGAACTGATTTTTTTTCTGGAATATGTAAATGCTATGTGTCTTATTCGTGTATTAAAGCAGTGGCACTGGAACTTCACTGAAGGCACTTGGTCTGCAGCAGTGAAGGGAAGGAGCTTAGTGGGAACTCTGTTCTTCTAGAGTTCCTCTTAATATGCAGAACAGGCAGGGTTCAGTCTTGCAGAAGACTGAGAGAAAAGTGAAGCCATCGCCCAGAGGTGGAACATATACTTTGCTTGCAGAAGTCCCTTAAATAGTACCAACTATCCTGTGAGCAGTGGCATCTCTACAGGGAGGGCAAAACTCTAAGTTTTGCAAGAAGCCTTACCTTGCAGTGAAAATCACTCCTTTCCTGCACCGTTTTAGCCAATCCTCACAGGGAAAAACAACATCTTGGCGTTACTTACTGCCTACCACAGCAAGGGAGAGGAGGGATTTACATGACAGGGTAAGGCTCCTTGCACAACTTAGAGCTTTGCCCTCCCTGTAGAGACGCCTCTGCCTGTGAGGGAGAAGGAGGGACAGGAATGCAGAAAAAAATAGCAAATGCCTGCTTTGCTGCAACTGGAAGAAGTTCAACTAGAACCCCTTCCCGCCACTTATGACATATGGCATCCAAGTAACTTACGCCAATGGCTCTGTGAAAGAGCCAGTCTAGTTTTTTTAAAAATTGTGCTTTGTTTAGAAACGTAAGAAAATGTTGTATAGAACTGTAATGCATTCATAGCTTTGCATCAACAGTGTAAGCCACTCACATCAAAGAATGGGATAGAAATGCATTAAATAATTAAGTACCTTCAAGGCATTTGGCATCCACCTGGCGCATGATTTTTCTTGTCATATTATTTGAGGGCGTATAGCCAACAATAAGTGCAGAGATGCTAGTCTGATTTGCAGCCGCGAGATCAGAATCAGGCACCGCGTCCTGGTTTTTGTTTGGATGCAGCATACTCAATATTATTAGCATCCCTAACAAGGTAAGTGGAATCAGGACTTCCTGTACAAATCAAATGGCAAATAATCAATGATCAATAAAAACCAGATGCACTCTTGCACACAACCCCAAGGAAGACAGTGGGCTTAAGCACTCGTAACTGGGAACAGGTTGCATTACAGCTAACTACAAAGCATAAATATAAATAAGCTTCTGCATCATGTCGGTTATTAACTGACAGTGTTAAACAGATTTCCATGAATGCATAAAAACGCTTACTTTTCATGTATCCCAATTCATCCCAATCCTATACTTAGATGCTAGTGTAACACTGACCCAACCAATGCAGAAGTCTCCTACAATGGATCGCTGTGGACTCCATGACAATACAGTCAAACACTAGTGCAATTCAACCAGCAGAGGCCAAAACAGGGAGCAGAACGAGGTATAACGTGGGAGAGATGTGGGAAAAATGTACACAATATCCTAACCCCTCTTCAGACAATAAACATGCCTTTGATTGCTATGCCAATGACAGGTAGGAGTAACCCCCTAAAAAATAGCAGGGAAGGGAAAACAACTAGAAAATTGCTCCCACCACCCATGCCCCACCACCTTCCTACAATGCAGCATACAGATGCTAACAGACTACAGTTAGGTGCCAGTTTACTCTTGCTAACCGGGCAAAGAGACATCTTTCAAAGTGGTGTCCTCTTATATTTAGCAGGGGGAGAGGAACTGACCCTCTTCACTCCAGCATATTGTCTTTTCCAGTGGCTGTGGCTGGTGCCTCTTCTGTATTTTTTTTTTAAGATTGTGGGTCCTTCCTGCCCCATCTGCCCCCAGGAATTCCCAGATTTTCAGTGTTCTCCAATGTTACTGAGCTGTTGTTTTTCCTCACTGCCACAGCAAGGGGTTGCTATTTTCAATGCTATTTTCAATGCTATTCTCCCATTGAGCTAGCCGAGCAGCTTCCATTGTCTTCACAGCTGTTTCAAAGCTCCAACCACACCTGTTCCTAAGTTTAATGTTCATCACTTGAACATCTGTAAGTTGGAGAACCTTCTGCAAAGTTTTTGGTCATTATATACACCCACATTTTTTATTTTTGTTTTATTAATCCCTAAGTAACCTATTCTGCAGATAGCCTAACAACTCATTCTCAACAACTTGCTTTGTTTCCTTGTTCAGTTCCATTTTAGTTCTTTGTATATAGTCCAGCTAATTTATGAAAATTTATTAACAATTTTTTGTGTGCTGTGGATTTTAAGGGGCCTGTAATTATTAACACTATATAATCTACATACAGACAGTTTCTTTTGATATAATTCATATACATGACTTAATTCATGTTCTAGGTTTAAAACACATAACCATAAATATTAGAGTACTGATAAATACAGCTCACCTGGATGCTAGTTTTTTTAGTCCTCCATTTAACAAGGCAGTTCTTGTACAAAAGAGCTCGTGTTTGTCGCCACACTCCTCCTTGCCTTGGAGTATCTGTAGACATTTTTCATATGTAGCCTTCCTTGTGCAACACACAAAAGCAATGCATACGTTTTAAAATGCCAAACATTAATGAACAGATATTGTTATTCATTTCATAACCACAAGTAATGAGTTGTATCATATAAACTTCTGAGAAACAAGTTTTCTTGAGGGAGATAAAACCAGAACACAATAGTAATAGCTTTTCCTTTATGGCTCGGGTCCAGGGTATTTGAGGGACCACCTCCTTCTATGTAATCCTACCTGTACTCTTAGGTCATCTGGATGGGTCTTTCTGACTGTGCCACCACCAGGAGAGGTGATGGGGATGGCGGCCAGGAATAGGGCCTTCTCGGTGGTGCCCCCCGACTTTGGAATACCCTCCCCTTAGAATTAAGAACTGCTCCCTCTTTGGCAATATTTCGGCGGGGGTTGAAGACTTCTTTATTTAAACAAGCCTTCAATTGTTGACAGGCTGGCTGGCATTTTACATTCTTCATCTTATATTTTAAAGGATCCACGGGGCTTGCTTGTTTTAAATTTTTAACTGTTTTAATATTGTTTTTAACATTGTTTTAATTGTTATACTTGTGGTATTTAAAGTGATGCTTTTAATGTTGTAAGCCGCCTTGGGTGCCCATGGGGCAGAAAGGCGGGACAAAAATTAAATAAATAAATAAATAAAAATATATTTATTTTTCATTTACAAGTAGATGAGAAGCATTTAGGGCCCAATCTTATCCAGGACAAAAGTGGTGGCTTCAAATGACCACAGGCTGTATCCTGTGTGGGGTCCAAGCAGGTTGGAGGTCTCCATAGAGAAAGGGGCATGCGTCCCCTTACCTCGAGCAATGCCCCAGCCTGCTCAGTGGAGCTTCTCAAGACAATGCCAGCTAAACAATGGTGTAGACTTGAAAAGCCCCATGTCATGCTTTCAAAACGGGCAGCACAATCCTTGTGTGCCATTAGTGTCAATGCTACGTGGTAGCGTCGAGGCAACAGCAGCAGCGCCAATGCGGGGGCGCTGATCGGCACCCCACGTCTTTGCTACAGCAACAAGACTGGGGGCATCGGCATCCCCGTGTTGACGCTACAGCAACAGGACCATTCCTCCGCCCCATTCTGGTATGGGATGCTGGGGGGCAGATTGTGGGTAGGGGTAAGGGCAGGATGTGGGCAGGCTTGGGAGGTGGCAATAATAATAATAATAATAATAATAATAATAATAATAATAATAATAATATACCACCTTTCTTAGGTCAGCAGATTTCTCTAATGAGAAATCTGACTATAACTCAAGGCGGTTTACATAGGCAGACTTTATTCAGAAACCCGAAAGTTTCTACAATTTTTACAGAAACGTTCTATCTTCTAAGAACTATGGGTATTAATTTTATTAATTATGCAAGCTTTAGGGATTTTCACAGAACTCTTAATCAGAAAGCAATTGCTCAAGTGTCCAGTAGAGAGTTGGAGGTAACTAGCCCTATCAGTTGAAAGTTGCTGCATACCTAGTCTTCCTTTTGTGCTCTTATCTCCCCCCTAGGCCTTCTATAGCTTCCCTGTTTTCCTCTCCCTCTGTGGGGCTTGGTCATGGAAGTAAGATAACAGGAGAGGACATGATATCGTTTTCTTGAAGCCATGGACTTACTAATATGGCTGACTCAGATCTTTCCCGCCAAGGAGGAGGATTGCCGTGAATTCACAAATAAAAATCTCCCTGCACTTGTGTAAAAGTTAATTTCAACCTCTTTAAGCATGCCTGCGTGTTCTGCATACAGGTGTGCGAATCGCTGTATGAAAAATGGGACTTAATTTCCACGGAAAGATTCATGTATTCTCATTACATCGGTTCAATAAAACTACCGTTCAGTGCATGCATTATTTTTGAAGCTGTGTAATTTCTTGTTGTTCCTAGCAGTCTTATTCACCATTTTCTGACACCCACTGTTAATGGTCTAGAAGGTAAAAAATATATATTTCCCCCCCTCCTTTTTCCCCCTTCCCGTTTACACTTTTTTCCCACCTTCCATTTTCTACTGTAATATTTTCGAAATTGTGAACATTAACATAATTTGGTTTTTTTTGGGGGGGGGTGAGTGTAGAAGTTTTCAAAAATACTCTTAATAGTCTAGAAGTAAAAAAGAATTCCTCTCATATTGACAACTACTTGTGTCATGAAGAGATTTTAATGTAATTCTCCTACTGTAATACTTATGAAATTCTGAACATTAACAGACATTTTTTTCATGGGGCATGGCCGTTTTATTTTTGCTTGTGTAGATTTCAAAAAATAAGTCTGTCAAAACAGTGCAATCCGAGTTTAAATAGACAGCAAGTAGCATTTCAACAGGTATGTTCAGTAATATAATTATGAGGAATTTAACCTTGTAAGTGCATATTAAATCATAATAAGGTTACCAATGATGTTTCTACACGATCACACATTATTTTCGTACGTTTTTATTTCAGGAGTAAACTATTCAGTCCCAAACAGTACCAGAAAAGCAATCTGAAATGCTTGGAATCAGCACTGTTTTGAGTACGCCAACATGGCTGCTAAGCCCGCCCCCTGGCCTCAATTTTCTCCTATTTCTTCTTAAGGGATGTCCTCTCCTGTTATCTTACCTTCATGGGCTTGGTGAAGAAGTCAGGTATGTGGGCAGATCACTGATGAAAGTGATGCTTGGAAGCCAGACCTGAGTGCAGATCACTGATAGAAGTAATACTTCTATTGGCTTCTATCCTCAACCAAGAAGCTTTTATGGCAGGAGGTGGCATGATGTCATTTTCTTGAAGCCACCTCAGGTCAACAAATATGGCTGACTCAGATCATTGCCACGAAGGATTGCCGAGAATTCACGAATAAAAATCTCCCTGCACGTGTGTAAAAGTTAATTTCAACCTCTTTAAGCATGCCTGCGTGTTCTGCATACGGGTGTGCAAATTGCAGTATGAAAAATGGGATTTAATTTCTATGGAAAGATTCATGTATTCACATTACATCGGTTCAATAAAACTACCGTTAACTGAAACAGTGAGTGCATTATTTTTGAAGCTGTGTAATTTCTTGTTGTTCCTAGCAGTCTTATTCACCATTTTCTGACACCCACTGTTAATGGTCTAGAAGGTAAACAAAAAAATATTTCCCCCCTCCTTTTTTCCCCCTTCCCGTTTACACGTTTTTTCCCGCCTTCCATTTTCTACTGTAATATTCTTGAAATTGTGAACATTAACAGAATTTGTGTTTTTGGGGGGTGAGTGTAGAAGTTTTCAAAAATACTCTTAGTAGTCTAGAAGTAAAAAAGAATTCCTCTCATATTGACAACTACTTGTGTCATGAAGAGATTTTAATGTAATTTTCCTACTGTAATACTTATAAAATTCTGAACATTAACAGACATTTTTTTTATGGGGCATGACCGTTTTATTTTTGCTTGTGTAGATTTCAAAAAATAAGTCTGTCAAAACAGTGCAATCCGAGTTTAAATAGACAGCAAGTAGCATTTCAACAGGTATGTTCAGTAATATAATTATGAGGAATTTAACCTTGTAATTGCATATTAAATCATAATATGGTTACCAATAATGTTTCTACACGATCACGTTTTTATTTTCGTAAGTTTTTATTTTTATTCAGTCCTAAACAGTACGAGCAAAGCAATCTGAAATGCTTGGAATGAGGAATGTTTTGAGTAACCCAACATGGCTGCTAAGCCCGCCCCCTGGCTTCACTTAGCTCCTATTAATTCTAAAGGCAGGGCAGCTCCTGTCATCTAAGCTTCTTGTCCTCAACCCACCCAACATCTTATCAGGCACCATAAGGAGGAAGTCAGGCCTGCGAGCTGTGCAGAAAGAACTGATACTACAGGTGTACTAGAAGTGTTTGTACTATCTCCAAAACATTATTGTAGGAAAATACAGTACTAAGAACTCTGGACCTTATACAGAGAACAAAGGTGCAAAAAAGGTCTGCCAAAATGATCAGGGGCTTTTTTTATTGGGGAGGAAAAAACGGGTGAGGAAGGTGGGATGGTGAAGAAGATAGAGAGAGGTTCGTAGAACTATTTATATTGACCAAATGGCAATTACAAAGGAGGTCTGCCAAAATGATCAGGGGCTTTCCGTGGCTCCCTGGTACAACGGTAAGTACTGGTCATCCAGGGAGGGAAATGATGGATGCCACATCCGGCATACAGGCTGAAGTCTGGATCGTCCTGCTCTTACTGATTAAGGGTGCAATCTTAACCATCTTTCCAGCACGGACATATCTGTGCTAATGAGGCATGTGCTGCAACCTGCAGTGGAGTAGTAGTTACAAAGGCCTCCTCAAGGTATGGGAATGTGTGTTCCCTCACCTCAGAGCTGCATTGCCCTTACTCCAGTGCTGGAAAGTTGGTTATGATTGCGCCCTAAGCAATTTAAGGGTTGTAGGCCTAGTAGCATTCACTGCCAATTTTTTTTAAAAAAATATATACTTCAGAGTATATACTTCACAACATACAAAGCACATTTTCATAATGTCAGTGCCAAATCTTTTCATTTTTATTGCAAGTATGGCTGGGTATTTATGCTTGGGAATCACTATTCCTGTGCATCAGGAAGACCTTGGTTCAAAACTCACTTCTGCTACGAACTCACTAGGTAACCTTGGGTAAGTCACTCAGTACCCCACCTGTAATATGGGGATTAAAACACTGACTCACCTTATAAATTTGTTTAAAAACAATAGCAAGATAATGGATGTGAAGTGCTTTAAACATATACTTCCTTATTATCGAGTTGATGGTGAAAATAAGGGTCAGACTGGGGCTATTTCAGCCAAATTAAAAGTAACAAAAGAATAGGGAATGGTTAAAAACTATCATCCAGGCTATACTAAGATGTAACTTGGGGGCACAGAAGGATGCTAACAGAAAGCCTGATGGAGACTGGCAATCAAGTACAAATAATAGGAAAAAATTCAGGATTAGATGTTTGCATTATGATAGTTGTTTCAGGAAGCTACTCTAAAATTTTAAGATGTTTTGCCAGAGCTTAAGGTGATTTACGGTCAAATTGGATGTGTGCCTAACTGCATGATGTGGTTTTGATCTAAAGTGCTAGGCTTTTATCGCACTCATCCGGGGGGGCCCCCAAGATATTTTGAGTTGGGGGAAAAAACTTTTAGTGAGGAGGAGGTGAGCATCAGAAAGAAAACCATGGTGGGGCAGAGTATTTAAAAAAAATATTTTCCTGCACTTCTAATTTGACCCTTAAGGTCTAGAGTTGGAGCATTCTTTCCTGCATTGCTGTTCTACAGTAACTGGTCTCAGGAGTCCACCCAAACTGGAAATAGTTCTATCCCTTCCCTTGCACTCTGACCTCATTCAGGAACTCCATACAATTATCAATGTAAGCTGAATTTTCTTTTAGCTATTCACCACAACCTAAAGATCCATCCCAGGCAGGTGTGCAGTGCAACCCTGTCTGTAACCCAGGTGACCCCATCAATGTACCTGTGTAGTAGGGGGGCCTTTTGTTCCAGTGTACATCATATGTGAGAGATACACATTTATAACACACCAGTGTCTGCTTGCTTACACTGAAGCTACATTCCTATGCACTTTCCTGGACATAAGCCCCATTGAACTCAATGGAATGTACTTTTGAGTAGGTATGCATAGGATTGTGTGCTGAATTTCATTTGCATTGCTACCTATTCACTTGTTTGAAGAGACAGTCCTCTTGGGTTTTCACTCTTCTCAGTAATTTGGTGTCATCGACAAACCTAATTTACTGCTCACCTGTGGCACCAGATTATTTATGAATATTGCACATTAAACTGTACCAGTCCCCCACAATAAAGATCCCCAGGGGACTCCACTGATCGCCCTACTACATTTAATTAGAGATGTACACTTATTCCTATTTACTGCTTCCTGTTTTTAACCAAAAGTCTTTCAGCAAGGATCTTTGTTCAAAGCCTTTTGGAAGTCCAAGTAGATAACATCTTCCAGATTACACCTATCCACATGCTTCTTGATACTGGGCAGCCCAATGCTAACCTGCACTGGTGCAGCCAGGCTGCATGGCCTGTACTGAATCCACCACAGGTTAAGAGGTGGCTGGAGGTCTCCTCAGGGTATTTTTCCCCTTACCTTAAGTACCACCCCAGACTGCCCTATGAGGCTACTTAGATCTCTGCCAGCTTACTGACTAGTGAAAGTCTGGTAGTAAATGAATCTCTGCAAGCCCCTGAAAATCAGCTTGCGACCCCAGGTTGGGAACCACTGCATTAATCTGTCCAATCCCATTTCAAAGGCATCTGGGCCACGTGCATCACAATATTCTGTGGCAAGGAGTTCTCCCAGAATAGTTATTTGCTGGGAAAAATAAAAATTTTGTTTGTTTGATCTCTCCCGATACTCAATTTTACCGTATGTCCCGTTTCTAGTGTTGTCCAAGAGGGAAAAGAACATTCCTCTATCCATCCCATGCATAATGATATATGTCTCAAAGTTGTTCCCCCCCCAGGTGCCTTCTTTCTACACTGAGGAACCGCAAATGTAGTTGTAGTCTTTCTTCATTAGAGAGGTGTCCCAACCCTCTAATCATTTTGGTTGCTCTCTTCACCTTTTCCAGTTCCATTATTTCTGTTTTGAAATGTGACCAGAACGGGACACAATTTTCCAGGTGTGGCCTTACCATGAATTTGTACAATGGCATAATAATATTGGCAGTTTTATTCACAATCACTTTTTTAAATATTCCGAGCATGGAATTGGCCTTTTCACCATTGCTGCACACTGGGTTGTGGCATGAATTGTCCTCCACCACCCCAAGATCTCTCTCTTGATCCATTGAAGAACCCATTAGCTTATATCTGAAATTTTGATTTCCTGCTCCAATGTGCATTACCTTTACACTTACTTACATTGAAGTGCATCTGTCATTATGCTGCCCATTTTCCCAGTTTAGAGAGTTCACAATCCCCTCTGGACTTCACCATCCAGAAATTCCAAAAATGTTAGTAAGTCATTACTGCTTTTGCAGAAACCAGCTCCTGTTTAATAATTTAGCTTTAATAATGCTTTCCATCCATTTCCCTGGAACAGCTATTAAGTGAATGGGCCTGTAATTGCCTGGTCCTCCCCAGAATCCCTACACTATAGCCCAGACCTCTGACAAATAGCCTGATTTTTTTTTTTTAGATCAACAATTTCACATTTTTCTTCTTTACTCTTTAAATGAGTAAATGCCGCCCAGTCTGTATGACTTGTCAATTTGTAATGTTTCACTTTTCTGTCTAGAATGTCATTTTTCCCATTTGGCTTAGTTCTTCAGACCCCCTCCCCTTGCGCACGCATGCAAAAAACAGCTCAGTTGAATGAATGAGGCTTTTTGGGGTGGGGTGGGAGGGCGTTCCAGGGAGGGACCAGTGGCAACTCATGCCACTGGTTTCCAAATCTCCGTTTAAGGCCACATGGCCTTACAGTGCATGGAGGCCCTCACTTCTGTGACAACTAAATAGCCAGCACAGAAGCAAGGAGACTCATTGTCTGCCCTGTGCTCATTTCCCACGGAGTCTCCCACTGCTGCCTGCCATGGGATGCCGTGATAGCCGCCTGGCTACCGCTGCACTCCCAGGTGGTCTATAAGCATTATAAGATTGGGTTCTGAGGCTGCAATCCTACTGCACACTTTTCTGAGAGTAAGCCCCATGGAAGACCATGGAACTTCTGAGCAGACAAGAATAGGAAGGTTGTCTGATTTACCCAGTCCATCAGAGAACAGTGAAATCACTCGTTATTACAATTTTTTCCCCTTTAGTTATCTCCTTAATTTTTTTTTCTGTCTTAGTAACAACTTTAAAGTTCTGGTCAGAGGAGTGATGAAATAATAGGATGTTCCTCTTAAACTCTGATATATAAACAATGATGCTCCATAGATTTTATATCCACTATTTATACCCTACCTTTCTGCAAGAAAACTATACCCACGCCTTTGATGGCATGAGAACAACCTTCAAAGCAGATCCACTTCACAGGCAGGTTCATATTTGGGTTCAGCAGCAGTATGCCTCTGAATGAATGGAGCAAAGGCAGGAGAGACATATGCCTTTTCTCTCGCTTTTGGGATTCCTAGTATAGAGACAGTTGGTAGGACACAGCAGGAAAAAGGATACTAAACCACATGGGCCTTTGGCCTGATTCAGCAAATGAATCCTAAAGAAGGAGGTAGTTCCAGATATAACTGGGTTCCAAGCTATTTAAGGATTTTTAGAGGTTATAACCAGCACCTTGAAAACGAACATGGAAACAAACTAGCAGAAACCTGGGAAGTTCATAAATAATGGGAGTGATGCGTGTCCCAATTTCATGGCTTCAGCCACAATTCTGACTAAGTGAGGTTTCCGGTTTTCAAAGGTAACCCCTCACAGAGCCCATTATTACAGTAATCTAATCTAGAGGGGATCTGAACACACACACACCACACTGAGGCCAGGTCCGACTTCCCTAGGTAAGAGAAAAAACATAAGGGTGCAGTTGCCTGACAAAGTGAATCTGGGAGCCAGCTTTCTAGTACTGCCTCTATGTGGGGAGGAGTGGGGGATCCAGGAATTGCCAACAGAGGTGCCCCTCCCCCTTCCTAACTAGTTGCGAGTCCTGGTTTGCACAGAGTTTCTCCAAAGGAAATCCACACTCCCAATCACTTTATTAAAATCCTGCGTTTCCCCTCCCCATAAGAAAGTGCCCTTTTGTCATATCCCTCATATAACCCTTTTGTCATATCCCTGAGACAAAAAAAAGTCATTCCCAACTAACTTCCAAGTTTTAAAAAAACACCGACTTTGCATCTGACGATTACTTTCTCCTGACATTCTTCTCGCCGGCACCCAGTGAAAGGCCTTCCGCGAAACACAGATGCCCACGCGCAAGACTCAGCTGCCCATGCAAGCAAACATTTGAAAAAGTCGAGACTAACCTGGGAAGGATGAAAACTATGTGCTAGCGAGACAACCGGGCACGCTCACCCTTCTGCGGCTTGGCAGCCAACACCCAACACTCCTGGCCTGGCCCTAAATACTGCCCGGCATTGGCCACACCTCTGTTGTCGAAGGCCCTGAGGGTATCAAGCAGCAGCAGCAGCGAGCGAGCACCAGAGGGATGCTCAAGAGGCCAGGAGGGACAAGCGACGGGGGGGGGGCAGTCAAGTCGGTGGGGAGCGCCCTGCAACGCTCCTACTCACTCCCACCACAGCCTCGGCTTGCCCTACTCATGTCGGCATTCCCGGCTCCAAATGCAGTGCAGCATCAGCCTCGCTTGCTGTAATCCGTGGGGGGCAGAGACGTCAAGCAAGCCCACGAGCCGGATGGATGCGGAAAAAAGACCAGGCAGGCAGTGACTTGAGAGCGTCTCAAGTTCCCAGCGGCGCTCGCCCTCGACTGTTTTCCCTCTCCGCTGTTGACAGGAGACGCTCCAGAAATAGCGTCCGCCACAAGCCACGCCCCACCCTGCAGTTAGCGGGGGCAGAGATTTCGGGACAACAGGAGCAGCGAGGGCGTCCAGGAGCCGGCAGCATGCGAAAGGCGGTAGCGAGCGAGACTCCTGCTGGAGCAGAGGCGGCGAGAAGCAGCAGCGCCTCTCCAAATGCCGCGCGCGCGCGCCCCTCGACTTTAGCCGCATCTCGTTCTGGCCGAGCCTTGTGATTCGTTTGGAGCCACGCAGCCGTCAATCACCGCCTGCGCGCCGAAGGTCCGCCGCACCTTCAGCTCACAACTGCGATGCCGCTGCAGTCAGGGCTCCTTCTGCTTTTATTTCTAAAGCCTTCCGGCCTGTCTTGAGAAGCTCCGCTCCTCTCTCCCGTTCGCTGCAGTAGGGCTGCAGCGACATCGACGGCACGCTTCACGGTTCGCTGGCATACAGAGGTTTTGGAAAGCCGGAGGCTGCAGGACCGGACCCGGGAGGAGCGTCGAGAATTCCTCAGCAGGCCCGCGAAAGCAGGGCAGGGCATAGCACGCAAGAGCGCAGCACCGCACCGCACCTGTCAGGCCAGCGCTGGGTTGGCCAGCTTCTAGCGGCCCCCTCCCCCCGCCGTTTGCCAAGACAAGCGCCGGGCATCCAACAATGAGTGTGCAGAGGAGAGGAATGCCGGGCGCTGGAAGCGCTCCTGGGCATCCGACTCCCTCCCTTGCACCCTTTCCTTATTTAATTGCCATGTTTCCCTACTCGCCCGCAGCCCGCCACGCTCTTGCTTTTCCGACGTTTCCCTCCTTGCAGAGATTCCCCCATCCCTATCTGCCGCCACCGCGTTTGTACACGGCGCTACGTGCGCAGTTCCTGCCTAACGGACCCCCGGCGAGCACGCCTGGGCCCTGCAAGCCTTTTCAGCGCAGACTCGCCGGCGGACGTGCCAAGGCGTGACCGCCGCCGATGCTTTCGTTTCCCAGCGATGATCTCGTGAGACCGCCACCACCCACCTCCCCTGAGCCATCCAGGCTGCTGCTCATAGCGGGAAAGAGGGCCCGCCCCTCGGTGAGCTGCCGCCACCCTCTTCGCTGCGCGCTCCTTCCGTCTTGCCCTCTAAGGACGGAGGCAGTGTCGTCGTGTGAGCGAGTCAGGAGCAAGTTCCCGCTTACGAGTTCTCCTGACTCCTTCCACCTCGGACCAGCCACTCCGGCAAAAACGAAAATCAGTTTTAATAAGACCAAAATATGGAGGCGATGCCGGTTTGGTGATACGGTGTTGCTTTAAGCACGCGCTGCATAATGAACGCGGAAAGGGGGAGCAGACTAGTGGGCCGAAGCTTGTGGCGCATACAATTTACAGACAGGTATAACCGGGCCAAGCGGAGATTCGGACGGCCAGTTCGTATTCTGTAGTTACCGAGAAATGGCGTAAGGCCCATGGATGTGA
The DNA here is from genome assembly GCA_029204185.1 of Lerista edwardsae. Taxonomy (NCBI): domain Eukaryota; kingdom Metazoa; phylum Chordata; class Lepidosauria; order Squamata; family Scincidae; genus Lerista; species Lerista edwardsae. The sequence goes on from JAJKFI010000064.1 coordinate 77,004, forward strand.
GCTAAATCGAATCTGAGCATGGCACTGGTGGCGAGATCTGTGTGAGCCCCAGAAGACAACTAATTGCATCTCGTAATTATTGAAAGAGACACAGCAACAGCAACTTAATACCGCGCAGAGATGATTTTTAAACCTGTTCTCCAGGCGCAATCCTAAACTGAGTTAGACCAGCATAAGCTAAACCAGCAAAGTTGGGCCAGCACAAGGGACACCATAAAGCAGTGGTATTCAAACTTTTTAGACTGGAGCCCACTTTTTAGAATGGCACAAGTGTCAGGACCCACCGGAAGTGATGTCATAAACCTGGAAGTGATGTTGCGGCAAGAAGTGACATCAACAAGCAGGAAGTGCTGTTATTGTAACATAATAAATGACACTCCTGAAATGTAAATTGGCATTCTTAGACTGCAGCAATTGTACAACCGGGAAACATCCGACAGGAAGCAAGATTAGGACAAAATATGTAAAAGCACTAAATTGAAAACAAAATAAAAAAACTTGAAAATTCAAACTGTTCACACTCACAAAAGGAATATAACAAGAGTAAGGTCTACAGTTTCCAAGATGGCTGCTCCCAGCTTTCCGTGACCCACCTGATATCAGGTTGCGACCCACCAAGTGGGTCCCAACCCACCGTTTGAATAGCACTACAGTAAAGTATGTTTGGACCACTCTCGGAGTGAAACATCTTCCCTGACTCCAAGAGTAGTCTAAACACACTGTATGGTGGCCCTTGCGCTGGCCAAACTTTGCTGGTTTAGTTTATGCCGGCCTAACTCCAGTTTAGGATTGCGCTCTGTTATATTCTTATTGTGAACATTTTAGATAAAGAGCCATCTTTACAGATGTTTCATTATCCATAATGATCATAGTAAAAATTGAAAGGAACTAAAATTAGGGAAAACGAAATGTTTTGAGAAACTGATTAATTCATTCTAATATTTACCTGTTCAATGGAAATATTTAAGCAAAATAGTATTTAATCTCAGCCAAAATAGTTGTCTTTATCTTGAAGTCCTGATTTAACAATACTAAGGACGCAATCCTAACCAACTTTCCAGCACTGAACATCCATCAGAGGGTCCATCTTAAAGAGTCTACCTGAACTTTCTTAATACGTTTCCATGGGTTGGTTGGTTGTTTTTAATGTGTCATCTAAGTGTTGCACTCTGAAATAGGAAAACGGCACAATCCTAACTTCCTCCATAGCCGGCACAGCAGCCACTACACCCGTCCCTATTTGTTAGCTTACAGTATTGGGTGTGGAGAAAAACAGGGTGGGCTCCAGGAGTGGTGGGGCCCAATGGGGGGCATTTCTGTGGCCCCTCTCCTCACGTGACCCCCTACTCATCCAAAAAAAAAAAGTGCTTGTGCCACACACAGCACCTGGAAATAGTTGTGGTGACATCATTACATCAAGGCCAGCTATTTCCAGGAGGCCTATTTGAGGCTGTTCAGAGGCAGGGGCTGGTAGCAGGGCCCAAGATAAAGCTGCTCTGCTTGCCCCACTGACTTACAGCTGATAAAGATTCCGGCTGCAGCAGCACGAGATATGCTCGCTGCATGGGTGTGGGGCCCCCAAAGCGCGGGGCCTAATGTAACGACACTGGTCACCTTTTCACTTCGTACTCTGCAGAACCAGCATTCCTCTTCCCCACTGTAGAGCAATCAAGCACTCAGGTTCAAAACTGGCTGCCAGCCCCAAACCTGAACTTCACAGCACTTTACAATACAGACGGGAAGGTTTCGAGAAGTGTTTCCTTTTTCCTTTCCCCCAAGAAAGGTCTCAGGTTCCTGCGGTGAGCCTGACAGAGGACCACACTGTAGTCACTACAAGGCCTCTATTCCAGGTTGGCTAGAGCCCTAAACAAGGCCATCGCTCTCAGAAGCTGTGGATAAACGGCAACATTTTGATGTGGGCCTTCACTTGTGTGCTCATCTTCACTAACATTCCAGTAAAGCTTTTCCGCCTCTCAACTATTTATTGCACGCTGTAATGTTACCATTACATAATTCAAGCACTTCACTGTTGGCAATAGTGCCAGCTTTAAAAGGCAAGATTTTGATAATGGCTTTATAATTCTAATAACTTATTCAAATACTTAAAATCATTATAGCAAAGTGATTTTTCTTTAAGTGCTTCACTGCTAACAGCAACTAAGTTCCCCGTCTTCTAGCATGGGGAGTCGGGGCAGGGGACTCGGGGCAGAAGGTTAAGATGGAGTAGTGGCATGCCTAAAAACGGGGAACACTAAGTTTTTCAGGTTCCTGAATGCTTGTGTAAAGCAACGCCTCCCCCTCCTTTTCAGAGCCATTCATGACTGTAAAACAAAGCACTGGAATTGCCTCCACTCTGCTCTCACAGCCATGAATGGCTCAGAATGGCTTGAACACAGATGTTTTAAGAGTCTGAAAAACTTAGCATTCCACCACCACCCCGCCCCAGGAAAGCCACTGAGATGGAAGGTGAGAGGATGTCATCAGGTGATGTGGCTGGGGGACATTTGGTTCTGAGTGGCTTGCCTGCAACAGAACTTGGAGACCCCAGTCATGGTCCATTCAACTCAGTTCTGATAGCCTAGGGTGGGGCAACTAGGGCAGAGGCAGCTTCATATACGCACAAGGAAGCTTCATAAAAGTACCAAATGGGCTGTCAGCCATATTGGAGTGTTCCTCTGTACAATGGCACACTGAAATTCATAAAAGCTGTGTAAGCAATAAAGGCATGGCTCATTTCAACCCAGATCTCTTTTGGTTTTCACCCTTTGTCCCCACCTATTTGGCTCCCTATTACAGGCAAAAAAGTTCCAATAAGTTTTGATTAATTGGTAATGGGTATTATGATAAGGGTTAAGGTTTACAGATGGGACTTTAGTTGAAAACTGCCTCTCTCAATGACATTTCAGGAAAAAAAATAGGAGCCAAATATCTCCTGATGGTTTCAATATTTCCAACTAAGAAGTATTAACAAATAACTGGTGGAGCAATAAAAGCTTTTGAATTCCCAATTTAACAAGGAAAGAGGTTGAAAGGCCTATTATCTATGATTTATCATCTCTTATTGGCTCTGAAGGATATGGGTAACAGTTGAGTTGAACAGAAGATAGTGTAAGCCTACATCTATGGCAGCCTAGTTTGGTTTGGACAAGGAGCCCAGTTCTTTTCCTTCTGTTAGCATCCATGGAGAATAGCATTAAATCCTATATGCTGGATATTTAACACTAAGCGCCCAATCCTATGCTGCCTGACCGCCCGGGAGCACAACGGTAGCCAGGTGGCTATCACTGCACCCAATGGCAGCCAGGCAGCCGCAGGAGCCTCCGTGGGGAAAGGGGATGTTTGTCTCCCTGTGGTAAGGGCTCAGGGCATGTGACATGTCTATTCACTTCTGGGCCAGCTATTTAGCCGGAACAGAAGCAAGGGCCTCCAAGTAACCGCACCATTGGCGAGCGACAGACTCGCCACTTGACAGCCAGTGGGGCTCCCTCCTGGGAGCCCATGACTGCTGTCGCCATGGTACCGCCCCAGCACTGGCGTCAGCATTGAAAGCACTTCACGGCGCCATTTGCGACAGAGACGCAAGCAGTACGAGCATACGAGGCGCTAAATCTTCTGTCCAAAATATACCGCATATTTGTTGGAAATACCAGTATTCAAATACTGATTTCATGTGCATGTGGCACATAGAAAAGTATTATCAGTTTTTGGTGCAAATATATTATTTTCTCTTTCACCCAATACACATTTTGTCGATTTACTTGAAGGGGTGGGGTAGCCATTAAGAAGCACTGCCTAGTGATCTGAATTATTTTTAAGAACAAGCATTTTAATTGCTAAGTATAGGTATAGCCCTTATTTATCAATATTGCAGAGCGGTTTTGAAAATCTGGAATGCAAAAACCATTGCAAAACTTTATAGGATATCAGCCCAATTCTGGAGCCAGCAGAACCCGGGCTCCAGCGGTGCCAAAATGGTGACTGCTGGATCCTGAGGCCCCTGGGATACCACCGTAGTATACCTCTCTTCGCGGGGAGCATTTGCTCCCTTATCCTGGGGAGACTACAGCCAGTGGCAATGGGTCTCCCCGGCTTTATGCCCACGTTTGAACAGGTGCCGTTGAGGCAGCCTGTGTCAGGCAGCCCGGCTTGGGAGGCGGTTCAGGCCATCTCCACCCCTCCCTGGGCCTGATCCTCCCCTCCCTCCGCCCCGTTCCACCCACTCCCTGCCTCCCTCAGCCCCCAAAAAGCCATATTGCTGGCCAAGCACCGGCACTTCCGCAGTGCTGTGAACATGCTTTACCGCATGTTTGTGACATTTACAGCCCGTGGTATACTACCAGCCTGATCCTGATATAGAGATCAGGCTCTATATCGCTGCAAACAGTTCATGAAGACTTGAAAATAGTTTGATTTCTTTTGTGGTGTTTCTTAGATGTTTATATATAATCTGAAATTTACATCTAAAGGTATTACCTAGGCTGGACCTGGTTTCTATATGCCTGTAAACCTAAACACAGACAGACAGACAGACAGAAGGGTGAGGGAGATAATTACATTGCATAACTGAGAAGATATTTGATACATTTCTGTTTCTGATAAGGTTATTATTGATTTCTACTCCTACAGAGTGAAATAAAAGGATATAAAATAAAAGGATATAAAATAATTTTTAATGTCTGATTTTACCCAACTCAAATATACTTTGGACTTGACTACAACCATCAAAAGAATTCTGGTACACCTTTCATTTCATAACTAATGATTAGAGGTGTTGGTTTTCAGTGAGCAAGAGAGGAGAACACCCTAAGATTTGTTCCCTTACCTTGTTGCTGCATTGCGGCTGCATCGGTGCTGGAAAGTTGGATAGAATTGGGCCTTTAGAGACTTTATGCTCTTTACCAGCTTAACCCTAAACAGATTACATGAACATACAACTTTATTAAACATAAATCTTTATTCTTTATATTTGTTTATTCCGATGATATCGGAACAGATTCATTGTTGTTTCACCTCCGTTATCATCACAGCAGTGATTAAGTACAAGGTTCTGTTGTGTGCGTCTATAATTTCACTACCTTGAAAACTGAACACAAAAAAGTTTGCCTGCCAAACAAGTGGCAGATTTTGTTTCTATGTAACTCATCAAAAAAAAATCCAAGGTAACAGTGATTTAATAAGCTGTGTGCTTATAAGAAATGTACAAAGAGATTTAGTCATTTGGTATTCACAATTTGCATTTGTAAACATGAAAGAAAGAAACCTGTTGATTTGAGCAAACACTATTTAAATGTACCTTTGCATGCAGTATAGGCTTCTGTGCAACTTGCAACAGTGACACAATTTAGACTTAACCATTCAAAACAAACAAGTATATAGCTGGTAGCCTTATACTACACTAAATGGACAAGAGAACAAATCTGGACTTTACTGAATGACAAATAGTAATTCAGGGTAGATTAAAGTGGCAGATAGGATACATTTTTGTGATTTGACCCGAAGGACTCTTCACAAGCATGTAAGATGCTGATTATGTTCATGTTCCCTTTAATGGTATAGTGTAGATTGATTTATGTTCAGAAATGAGTGTGAGTGCCTCTGAGTGGCCACAGCATACATGTGGAAGTTTTTAATTCTGAAGCATAATTGTATTGAAATCAGTAAGTTGACAAGAACTTCATCATTGATCCTAACTCAGATAGTGGGAAGTTTTGTTAAAAAAAATTAAGTTCAACTAAGAAGTTAACTTACGGAGGAAACTCACACATAAACTTCCACCAAGATGATTGTTTTGAGAAGAAAAAAATAGTTTAAACAAGGCATGTACAAATTAAACTTTCAGTATTCAGTTTGGTGGCTTAGTGATTACATTGAACCTGAGTTTTGAGCCACCTAAATGATGACTGCTAGAAGACAGATAGTTTAGGAAATTGCTCTTTCTTAACATACATAAAGTATTTCTGCAGAGATCAATTGTGACAAGGTTGCAGGGAACTGGCCAAGTTGCAAAAACAGCCTTTCTGAGAAATGTTCTGAGAAAGGTTCATAATAAAGCAAAGGCCGTTTATACTGCACATTCCAAACTGAGATCACAAATTATCCTTCCTACATTTTCGGCAGGAGGAGATTATTAAACTACAGTCATCAAGCATCATAAAATACAGCACATTTAGAGGGCTTTTAATCAGATTTTTAAAAACATTTCCGGCTTTCCGCTAATATTGGGGATGTCACTTGTTGTATGCTGCCGAAATTCAGAGTATGAATTTCTAGAACTGGAAAGCATAAATTGTTCCCAAATAGTTAAATTCTGTATTGCCTTCTTTCCACCATCACTTCAGAACAAAATAGAAAGGGAACCAATGCACTGGGATTTTCCTTTCTGTATAAAAGAACAAATCATTGATCAGTACTGAGAGTACTAAAAATAGAGCTTTATGATACCGATGTATGTAAGGCAAAGAAGGTGAATAGGCTCCATTTTGCATTTTTTTAGATGGGAGATCAGTATTATCTACATGCTTCGAATTCATAGTGCTCAGTGCATGCTACCAAAGAGGAAAATAGTCCAATGTAAAAAACAACAACCATAACAACCCCCCCCCCCAACCATAAGCAATATGTTAAAAGCTACAGTGTGGAATTGTTCAGAAAACAACGTGGTCGCCCTGGGCTCGTTCCCACCAAAGTGTGCTGTTTAAGGTTCCAAAACTGCTGTCTTCTTCCTCTTGCTCTTTGGCAAGCTCCACAAACACCTGAAATGAGTAAGAACCACATGAATATATTAGCTACCACTATCATCCATTTGAATTCTGCCTAATCCTGGGTAAAATGGTGGCCCAAGTCAGGACAAGGCCATAGCAGGCTACTTTGCAGTCTGACAATGTTGAATTACAAATGTTTTGTACAATTAGAAAGTTGCAGAAAGAAAAAAAATATATACTGCCAGGTGGGCAATTGCCTGCACCATATAATAGTGACAAAAAAGTAAAATCTGAAAATGTAGCCAAATTATGAAAGCATGTGGCAATTCACTTTATGCAACCTAATTTGAAATCGATCAAACAATATGTTTTTAGGGATTGTTTTTGGAAATATCCATGTAAATTACCTGTTCAAGCGTTGCTTGAGAGAAGCTGTATTCTTCAATATTAAAGGCATGTTTTGCTGTGGAAAAAAAACATTAGAAAGAACTGCTTACCCCTTTGTGGTAGTTTAGGTGTGCGTACGCACACACAGACACTAACGTTCATTGCCCCAGTATCTCCCCATAAAACACATAAGAATGTATCAATAAAGATGATAAATTAACTCCACAGGCACAACAATGTGCCCTTGGAGCTCCTGGGGCTTCTGGCTGTCACATTCACAGCCAGATCAGGAATGCGGGCACTCTGTGGTCCCTAACACTGCAGGATTGTGAATGCCACTGTCTATCTGGCACATCCTGAGCATATTAGGACTCTAGAGCAGCGGTTCTCAAACATTTCCGTCTTTGGAGCACTTTGCACTCCTGAAAGGCATATCAGGGAGCCCTGCCGGTGCATGCATGGAATCTTGGGGAATCCCAGAGCACCAGCACAAACCAGGCGGGGGACAGATGGCGACCACTTATGGTCGGCTCACATAACAATGAAGGAAGAGCCCTGCTGGATCAGGCCCATCTAATCCAGCTTCCTGTATCTCACAGTGGCTCACCAGATGACTCAGGGATCACACAAGACAACAAGATATTTGCATCTTCTTGCCACTCCCCTGCACCTGGCATTCTGAGATAAAGAACAAAGACCCTAAAGGGGTTTCAGGGAGCCCCAGAAGAACACTGTGTGAAATACTAGAGGCCTTGAAGTATTAAAGATGTGAGAACTAGTCAAACGTAATTTAGGGAAGGGGTGTCAAAATAAGGTCTGCAGTCCCAATATGGCCCCTGGAAGCTCTTTATCTGGCCCACACAATAATTGGGCTCTCCCAGAACTGCCCATTCAGCAGTGCTGCTTCTGCCAAGGCTCTGAGAGGGAGAGATGGAAGCAGGCAAAGAACATATGGAGGAAGCAGAAGACTAAGAGTGCTGAAAGAAAGAGAGGTGCTGGCACTATCCAGGCACTATGATATCCCAATTATTGTGCAGGCCACCCTTTCAGCAGTGCTGCTTCTGCCAAGGTGTCAATTTGCAGAGCACCGCTCAGCTGTTGAGCTACGAATTGACACCTTGGCAGAAGTGGTGCTGCTGAATGAACAGCCCACATGATAATTGGGATCTTGTAGTATAATAATCTTATATCTTGAAAATATAATCAAGATTTGCATATTCTCTCTTCTGCCATTTGCAGTGAGCAAGTTCCTGCATGTGCTTACTTCTGGCCATCATCTGTTTAATGACATCACCCTGCTTAATGTTGTCACTTCTGAAGGTACTGTGAATGCTCTTTGACCCACTGTATGAAAGCAGTTTGACACCCTTGATTCAGGGTCTTGAGAAAACGACAAGGTACCTTCCTAAGATATAACCCTGTACTTCTTCACATGCTCTCAAGATGCACAAGGCAGAATTTATTTATCTGAGTAATTTATCAGAATGGTCTGGGAGTAAAAAGGCACATTTTGATAAACAGAAGTTTAGACGAAGGAAGTTATGGAGAGAATTATAATGTCCTGCAAGTACAGGGAAGAAGAAAGGGGAAAGTCAAAACAAATTAATTCAGATTATTATGAATCTGGGGATTTGGATAGCTGAGAATTAGTTGATGGCGGTTTTGCAATGGTTCGTTTAATCCATTATTGCCTCACCTTCCTCCAGTTTAGAAAAAGACAGTGCGAGCGAGTGAACGTCTTCCTTTGGAATTTTATAAGCCAAAATAGAGGCAAAGCTGAAACACACACAAAATTGACATGAGTGAGCGCTGCAAAAAGGAAAGCAGAAGCAACCATCACAAGTGACTTGAGAAACATTGCCAGGGTCGGGGCATTTTTGTACAATGTCACGACGCAGTCACACAAAGGCTATGAGGTGGAAGGGTCTGTGCAGTCAATATGCTGTGTTAATTATCTTAATATGCACTCAATCAATATTCAAACATGTATCGTCCAATTTCCTTCAAAGAGGAGAACTATTAATTCTTCAGATCACAGATTAAAGGCATGTTCACTTCAACTCCCTAGGAAGAAATATTAAACTAGTATAAGACTAGGTGTGTGGATTCTACCTCCCTCTCACATGAGGGGGCCAAAATGAATATGGGGATTTTCAACCTGGTGGGCTGGTTGGTTTCGCGTTCAAAGAGTTGTCGTACAGTTTGGATTACTCAGGCAATGAAAGGAAGGAGTATACAAGAACCCAAGTATAACCTCAGGATAAGATCTTTAGAGTTTCCAGATATTCTGGCATGGCACAAGCCACACAACCATAACATTATGGGCATCCCCAGCACATCTGATAAGGAGAGAACCCACCAGACTAGCACTCACTAACCTGTGATCACCCTTCCCCATGCTTCTAATAGTCCAGCGCACTTACCATATCAAATCAAAAGAATTCAAACGAAAGCCCTCTCAACTGGATTCGACAGTACTAGGTGTGCATATTGCCAGGATGAAACCCCGGGAAACTCCGAGTACCAGAAGTGGGCCATTTACAAGATGCCATTCTGAGAATGGGCCAAAATGCATTGAAAAGTCCTATACGTAAACTGCGCCAGTCCCAAGCTCGGACACAGTCCAACCACAGGTATGACTGCAGTTTTTCTCAGAGCTGGGTGTGCACATTGCAGGAAAGGCAGTCCGGGAACTTTGGAGTACCCGGGGTGGGCCATTTCCACCAGGTCCCAATCTGTAAATGGGCCAAAATGCATGCAAAATCCTAAAACCTCAGACTGGAACCTGGTGGAAATGGCCCACCCCGGGTACTCCAAAGTTCCCGGACTGTCTTTCCTGCAATGTGCACACCCAGCAATATGCACACCTAGTACTGTCGAATCCAGTTGAGAGGGCTTTCGTTTGAATTCTTTTGATTTGATATGGTAAGTGCGCTGGTAAGGAACTGGACTATAAGGACTTCTTCACATGGAGGTTATGCAGCAAAGCCCACCCCTGCATACACTATATGGCCCCTATCTGATGCCCAAGTACCAGAGCCAGTTGTGACACAGCAATGAGAGTATTAAGAATATTAAGAAGTTCAAATTGGAATCTGTTTGTTGATCAGGTCCCTGATTGAAAATGCCAATCCTTCCCATCCCCATAATTTCAGGTCCACAGCACTCAAAGAACAATGTTCACAACAGTGAGCCATACACAGTGTGGGAGAGAAAGTGATGGATGAGTCTTAGAGCAGAAATTGGCCAGCAGGCAGGGTAAGCCCTATCAAATTTGTGCCACTGTTATCCGGCATGCTGCTGGTCAACCACCCATGACCTTCCTCCTTCCTCCACCCCACTTGTGCCCCTGGCACAATTAAACCCTTCCATTAAGAACAGAAGCAAAGCTTCTTTGCTGCTCAGGATATCCAGATAAGTTGTATTTAGCCCCTTATACCTTTCCTGATGGCTTGCATTTGGAAAAATGCGCAAAATCTCCCTTTGAATATGCTCCTTCTGCTGCAGATCTGGCACTTCTCTTAATTTCATTTCCAAGAAATACCCTCTGCCAAATTTGCTCTTGAGATGCTGAACGGTACCAATGCACCTATTAGGCAGAAGACAACCTTTAACTTCGGAATGTGGTGTTTGCCACGCAGAGCTAAGCTTCCCTCCCCCCAGATGCCCCAGTGGGCTGAGCAGGTACCTTAACTTCCCAGACACCAAGATTGCCACCCGGTCACACACGGCCTCTGCTTCTTCCATGTAATGAGTCGTCAGAATAGCCGCTCTCTCTTTACTTTTAAAGGCTGCGCGTATTGCTTTCCTACAAAAAACGTAGCACACGCTCAGTGAGAGGAAGGAGGGGCCAACCTGCAAATCTTTTGGTGTGTAGTTGAGTGCTGAGTCTGAGTGTGTAGTTGAGTGCTGCCCATCTGCTGGCTATTTAAAAAGCTTATCCCTTCTCCACTTGCCCTTTCCACAAGTTGACAGGAAGGCCCAACAAACTGAGGATGGATTACAAGAAGCACAGTCCTTGGACAAATCTCCTTCTTCTAGTCATATGGAAAACCCTGACATTTCCCATTGCATCATGTTTGTTTATTGCAACCGTTTATTTATTCATTTAATGGAGTTGTTCCCTGCCTTTCTCCCCAAAGGGCACCCAAAGAGGCTAATGTGAACAGAATGACTATTTTCCTCTTGGGAATGCACTGCTGCCATTCGTTTGCACAGATCCCACTGACACTTAGTAGGAGAGTATGATAGGACCTCCTATCTGGATAAGTAGGAATCCGAATACTAGGAGTGCAGGATTGGACCTCCTTTGTCACCTGACCCACAGCCACATGGTGCTCCTCCTACTGACACTGGCTTGGATCCTCACTTGCCACTCCACATGCATTCGCTCCTCCCAGGACAGGCGAGAGTGTGCCCTTGCAAGGACTCCTTCTGCTCATGCAACTCTTTTCCTACTCAGAAAGAGCTCCTGCCATGTGGAGTGGCAAGCTGGGATTCAAGCCATTTCATAAGAGTAAGACTCCTTTTCCCAGGCAGGCCATTGGCTTGCTTGGTCTTTTATCGGTTGTCTCTCTGACTCTCTTTGGCTTGTGTTTTACTTTATCTGCTGCTTCCTGTTTTTTGTTTGTTTTATTTTACAGTTTCTTGAAACTATTGTGTTGTACGCTGTCTTGGGTGCCTCTACAGATACGTTTGGGCAGAAAGGTAAGGTGGTACACGCAGCTGCAGCATTTTGTCAGTGAAAGAATCTTTTTCAGATGCCACTTATGGCTGAGCCTGATGCTCAGAGGTATGATGAGGTCTACTGAGCTGAACAGAATGCACCCAGTTCAAAAGCAACGCCATAACCTAGTCATGTGACATTCCACTCTGTGTCATTTGACCCCACTCACCACATGTGCTGTTTTGATTTAGGGTCCATGCCAGTAGATGGCTCGTCTAGCAAGGTCACGGGCGGGTTGCCAAGCATGCTTAAGGCAAAACATAACTGATAATAAGAAAAAAAAAGGAGAAAGGTGAATTTCATGGCTGTACATACCACAGAGCAGAAACTGGTATACTATACATGTGATTGGCATACTTCCAATGCTTCAAAAAAATCCAATACCTTTCGTTTGATTCCTGCTCCAAGTTTCTTTGTTCTTTTTTGAAGATGCTCCTTAAAATCAAGTGCACTGGAAACGCTGTGGAAACCAAAGGCACACTGTCTTTTGTAGTCTTTATAAGATGCTGTTGCTACAGTTTCAAATATATGAGCATTTTAAGAGATCAGTATGAGAAAATGTTAAGGCTTTAGCAAATGTGGGTTTATTTAACCCCAAATGTGCTGTTTAGATTTGCGTGATTTATCTGTACTGGAGATATAGAATAGTGCATGGTGAAGGCTATCTATTCGGGGGGGGAAGCGGAGGAGAAAGAGGAGAGAACCCTCCATGACTGCCATCCCCCGCCGCAGGATTCAGGTCACCCCACTGGCATGGCTGCATAAGTGCTGGAAAGTTGGATAGGATTGGGCCCTTAAGGGATTTGGGAAGAAGGATGTAAGAAAAGGGGGGAGTTGAACAACAACTTCAGACACAGAGCTGGCTTTCCATGATTAGAACCACATTCTGCAACATGGGGCACTGAGCACAATCCACAAGTCTGTGCAATAATCTGAAAAATGAAAATTATATATTTATGCTAAGAGATAACATTTTCATATAATTTGTAATCCCACAAGAATCTCCATTATATGGCATTTTAAAAAAATCTGAGCAACTGACTACTTACAAGACCGATATAGAAAACAGAAGCATATGAAAGAAAAAAATCACTAAAGTTAAGAAAATGAGGCTAAAAATGAGATATTTACCATTTTATGACTTCCTTCATGTCACTGTCACTCATTCCTTTGATAGCACCATAAATTTCAAAATGCTCCTGCAATGTAATATCTGGCCAAAGCGGGTTTGTCTGTGGACAGTATCCCAAAAATCTCACGGAATTATCCTCACCTAAAGAATAATCTCCCATCAGCACCTGTGAATATATCAGTCTGTGTTCAATATAAAAATGTTTGCTGAGAAAATAGAGGAAAACATTTAAGGGAGACTAACTGAAGGCTAACTGAAAATGATCACAAGAAATATTAGTGCAAAGACGTCTCAACCTGCTTTTAGAATATGATCCTTCTTTTGTATACCTGGACCTGCTGAGAATTGAGACATCCCTTATTTAGTATGAGCAATTACAACATCCCAATGCCTTCTTCTGATTTTGAGGGTGCAATCCTAATCTGGAGTTAGACTGGCATAGTTAGGCCAGCGAAGTTTGGCTGGCACAAGGCCCACTGTAAAGTACGTTTGGACCCCTCTTGGAGTCAGGGAGGATGGTTCATGTCTCCGTGCTGATCTCTCTGATTCCGAGGGTGGTCCAAACCTACTTTATGGTGGCCCTTGTGCCAGCCAAACTTTGCCGGCCTAACTGTGCCAGCAGGTTAGGATTGCGCCCCGAGTCATATACTCTGTATGCCAAGAGCTCATTTTCCAATGAAGGAGAATGACAGCCTTAAAATCTTAAAAATGTAAATCGTCCCCCTCATCTTTTGTCTCTACTGTAATGTGATCAGACCAATAAGGCCTTTGTTAGGATAAATGTCTATTTATAACTCTTTCTGGCCTTCAACCAAGAGAGAGGGACTTTTGCCTATCCTGTTCTGGATCAGAAAGCACATAAAACTGGAGGGCAGAAGGAAGGGGAGAAGAAGGTTACAGAAGTTAGGGAGCAATCAAATACCTGGCCTGAGGTTGGTTCAACTTCTCCCACCAGTATATTAATCAGTGTGCTTTTGCCAGCTCCATTTGGGCCTAGCAGTCCCAGTATTTCCCCTAAGAGAGAGAAAAAACACATATGCAACATATGTGGTTTTGCTTAACAAAGTGATCTATAGTACCTCCTAAAAAATACCACAATTTGATAGCTTAGTAACAAATTTAACTAACCTTTTTTTACACAAAGAGAAACATGATTAGTTGCCACTTTCTTTACCCTTCTTCCAAGAAGAAAATCTTTCCTTTCATCATATTCTTTATGCAAATTGCTGACCAAAACTGCTGGCTTCTAATAAAGCAAAAGATGAGGCAGAGCACAATATTAAATCACCTAAGCATATCAGACAAAAATATTATTCCAATTTTTTATTATTATTATTATTATTATTATTATTATTATTATTATTATTATTATTATTATTATTATTATTATTATTATTAATTAGATTTTTATCCCGCCTTTATGCCCGAAGGCACCCAAGGCGGCATTACAAGGAAATATAAAATTTAACATTAAAAAACAATATTAAAACAATATAGTAAAAACAAAATTAAAACAAAACAATAGAATTTAAAAACAAGCCCTGTGGATCATAAAATATAACACACCAGCCAGCCAGCCTGTCAACAATTAAAAGCTTTTTGAAATAAAAAGGTCTTCAGCCCCCGCCGAAATGTTAACAATGAGGGAGCAGTTCTCAGTTCTAAGGGGAGGGTATTCCAAAGTTGGGGGGCCATCACCGAGAAGGCCCTCTTCCTGGCCGCCGCCCCTCTCACTTCTCCTGGCGGCGGCACAGTCAAAAGGGCCCCTCCAGATGATCTAAGAGTACGGGTAGGATTATATGGAAGGAGGTGGTCCCTCAAATACCCTGGACCTGAGCCGTAAAGGGCTTTAAAAGTCAAAACCAGCACCTTGAATTGGGCCCGGAACAGAACCGGCAGCCAGTGTAGTCGCCAAAGCAACGGCTCGACAGAGTCAAACCGATGTGCCCCAGCAACCACCCGAGCCGCCGCGTTCTGTACTAGTTGTAATTTCCGGACCGTCTTCAAAGGCAGCCCCACGTAGAGCGCATTGCAATAATCTAATCTAGATGTCACTAGGGCATGGGTCACTGTGGCTAGGTCTGCACAGCTCAGGTACGGCCGCAGCTGGCGAATCAGCCGAAGCTGAGCAAAGGATGGGACTCCAGGTGTAGCTGTGGCTCTAGGAGAACCCCCAAGCTGTGAACCTGCTCCTTCAGAGGAAGTGCAACCCCATTCAGAGCAGGACGATAGTCCAATACCCGAGCTGTGGATTTCTGAACCAAAAGCACCTCTGTCTTATCTGGATTTAATTTCAGCTTGTTCACCCACATCCAGCCCCCAACCGCCTCCAGACAGCGATCCAGGACCTCAACCGCCTCCTCAGAATCAGGGGAAAAGGAGAGATAAAGTTGGGTGTCATCAGCATATTGATGGCACCCCACTCCAAACCCCTGGATGACCTCTCCCAGCGGTTTCATGTAGATGTTAAACAGCATGGGGGATAAGATGGAACCTTGCGGCACCCCAAACCTAAGAGGTCGGGGTGCCGAACAAGCATCCCCTAGCACCACCTTCTGGGATCTGTCAGCCAGGAAGGAGCGGAACCACTTCAAAACAATGCCTCCAAGCCCCAACCCGGCCAGCCGACCCAGAAGGACACCATGGTCGATGGTGTCGAAAGCCGCCGAGAGGTCCAGCAGGACTAACAGGGTTGCACTTCCCCTGTCCATCCCCCGGCGAAGGTCATCCACCAAGGCGACCAAGGCAGTCTCCGTCCCGAACCCCGGCCTGAAGCCAAATTGGAAAGGGTCCAGAGAATCCGTTTCCTCCAGTACCCTCTGAAGCTGGGACACCACCACCCGCTCAATCACCTTGCCCAGAAATGGGATATTGGAGACTGGCTGAAAGTTGTTTAAATTTGTGGGATCCAGGGAGGGCTTCTTCAGGAGAGGGAGAACCATCGCCTGCTTCAAAGCAGGCGGGAGCACCCCCTCCTTCAGAGATGAATTCACCACCCTCCCTGTCCACTTGGCCAGCCCTCCCCGGGCAGCTCTAATTAGCCATGCTGGGCAAGGGTCGAGTGGGCAAGCAGCAGGTCTCACACTCAAGAGAATCCTGTCCACATCCTCAGGCTCTACAAGCTGGAAAGAATCCCAAATCGTTAATTTACAAAATTAACCCCAGAAAATATCAATTTGGGTATATTGATACCCCTCCCATATTGGTGATGATGTGCAGAAATCTCAGAGTGAACTGTAGACAGAGATGGCCAACAGCCATATCCATAGGCACTTGAGTTGAGCTCGGTACATTATTAAATGGAGATGAACACCGTGCTGCCATTTCTACATAACCATGTCTCCGTCAACATTCCACAATATGTTGAGGAAAGTGAGACAGATTGTGTGGAGAAAAAAAGGCCTGTGGATAGGAGTGAACTGGCCCTCAGAGGACAGACTACAACCACCTTGATATTTCAAGGCTTTCGCTTAGCCCTGGGGAGAAGATCCAGCGCCCATTGCTTCCAGGCCTGTGTGCCATAGTGACACTGGTGCAGGTGAGTCAGGCAAATCACCCCTTGCACAGGCTCACTGACTATGGGGATTACACAAGCAAAATAGCAACGTTTACCTCCTCACAGCTCTGGCAGGTTGACATCTCTTTTACCCTCAGCCTCTCAGCCTGAACATCTTCATCTTCATCCTCCTCATGTGGCACATCCGGGAATTTCCACGGCTTGAGTTTTACAGGTGCTCTGAAGATGCAGAAATACGTTTAACCTCTACTTAGGAGATTCTGAACAGATACGAACGAAGGTCACAGCTTTGCTTCTTCAACAGGCCAGGCCTGATGTTTTGGGAAGTTGCCCCACTCATGTTCCCACCCGTGAAAGCCCCACTCATGTTCACTGTAGCATTATTTTTTAAAAAACATGTATCCTGCTCTTCTTGTGAGATTTACAATAGTTTTCAACAGTAAAAGCAAGTCAAGTTATAAAACCACAGCTATGTAACACCTTCCTGATAGAGCTAGGAATGACAGCCTGTTCTCATTCCAACAGGAACTGAAGAACTTTCCCCAAGCTTCCCCCTCTAGATGCGTTTTGGTCTCTTTGAATTTGGTTTTTGTTTTTGTTTTTTAGGGAGGGGCGGGTTATAGATGTTTCTTTGAGCTTTTCATTATGAATACTTTGTTATGAATAGTCCCTTTTGCACATTGATTTTACTGTATTTAATTGAATTACAACGATTAAAACACAATAAAATACAATTAAATACAAAATTACTTGGGCATTTCATTTTTTAAGAGGATAAGACAGGATGTAAAATTTAATTAATACAATAAGCTAATTAAAAGGGCAGCAATAAAACACCTAGCATAAAATGAGCCGGCAAAAGAGAGTCACAAACAAGGTTTGCAATCCCACAGCAGCAAGGAAAAAACCAAACAGCAACTCAGCAAAAGCCTGCCAAACAGAAGCATTTTTAACGGCTGCCAGAACAGCAGCAGAGAAGGTGCCAGCTATGTCTCAAATGTTTCCCTATCCAATGCAGAATCCTGGCAGAAACTGTTTGAAAAGTGAGCTAGAGCTGCATTCATACTAAGGACTGCACCACCCATAAGCACTTTCACACAATTGCCCGATCCTATGGGCCATAGGGCTGGAGGTATGGGCATACCGCCGGCAAGTGTTGCACACTTGCTGTAAAGCACATTTGCTGCACCCTTAGAGTAAGCAGTGCTAGCAGAGGGGCCTGTGCTGCCCTACAAGCAGTGAAAAGATAAGCGCCAGGTAGAATGGGGGCATGGGGAGAGTGGGGGGAAGATATGGGAGAGGCGGTTATGGGAAGGGAGAGAGCGGAGAGATGGCAGAATGGGGGGGGGGAGGGATTCATCCGGGAAGGGGGTGGAACCAGCAGAGGAGGAGGACCTTATTCCCCATGCTAGGCTTGGTATCCCAACATGGGGCTTTTCAAGTCTGCGCCAGCGATTTAGCTGGCGTAGACTCTGATTTAGCTGGCGCAGTCTCGAGAATCCCCATTGCAGAGGCTGGAGCTTTACTCAGAGTAAGGGAATGAATGTCTTCTACAACCAAGGAGACCTCTGGTGGCTTCCCTGCGCCAACAGGATAGAGGCAGCCAATTCGGTGACACTGTTTTTCTGGGCACCGGGAAGCATAGGATGGGGCTGCCAAAGACAAAAGAAGCCTGGTATGGAGAAAAGTGTACATTGAAACCTCTTGGTAAGGTCATGAAACAAACAAAACAGATTTCAAAGCTGCTGGGAGTCTAACAGTGGTGGGATTCAAATAAATTAACAACCGGTTCTATGTCCTCCTTTCTTTGTACTGCTTCTTACTACAGCACTACTTTTTGTATATCAATAAATTAGCAACCGGTTCTGCAGAACTGGTGAGAATTGGCTGAATTCCACCACTGGATTCTAAGCAATCCACTACTGCTAGAGGATGAACAGCTGGGGAGTTCCCCTCTTTCCTCCCACCCCAATCAGACCCCAGCAGCTGGAAAGAACTGATCAGCTCCTTTTTTTAGAGTGATGCGTGAAGTCAGGCAAGAGAGCCATGCTGTCAGATAAGAAATGGTGACAGTAGAGGAGGGGGTTGGAAATGTGTATTCATATTAAAACCCTGCTGTTGTCAAGGTCTTACTGAAGAGAACTGCTGGCCAACAATGCCTTTGTAGAGTAACTTCAATAAAGACTAAAATGCACACACCTGAAAAACAAGTCCTCTCTTATTGATTTGCCTCCACACTTCACCTCAAGATAGCGAAGAAGGAAGAGCCAGATTACACACTGCAAATAAGGCTAAAGTGAAGAGATTTTTAAAAGGTAAATGAACTAAAACAGTTGAAATTAAAACAGGTAAAATAAAATGTTAAAGGGAGCATGATACACTCCATCACCTCCTCCCACTATAAACTTCCCCCAACTATAAACTTACTGATTCTCCAACTATTTTTTACACATTGTTAATGTCACAGCGCAATCCTGCAGACTGTGCAGCGTCAGCACATCAGGGTTGCGCCAACGCTGCGCACATAGCACTGATGCGGGGATGTAGATCAGCGCCCCCACATCGGCGCTGAGGCAACGGAAGGCAGGCCTGTTGCGCCCGTGCAGCACCTCCCTAGCCAAAGCTGGCTGGCGCAAGGGAGGCACCATGATGGGGTGGCACAGGGATTGGGCAAGGGAGGGAGAATGTGGGCGGGGGAAGACGGGTTGTGGGAAGGCTTGGGAAGCAGCCATATGACCACATCCTAAGCCCATCTGGGAGGCCACACAGCCGCAATTCGGGCTGTGCAGTCTGCTTGGATCTGCGCCCACTAAATAGCGGGCGCAGATCTGAGGAGCACATACGGGAGGCTGGAGCCTCCCTTACGGTAAGGGAACGCATGCTCCCTTGCCGCAGGAGGCTCCAGCCTCCCCCTACCCAGCGTTGGATATGGAGCTGGCCAGCCAGCTGTGCCATTCCAGCCCTGGGTAGCATTGCGCCCTAAGTAAAATTACATTTTATACCCCCATTTTATCCCTGCTAAATGCCTTTGAAGAACAGTTACACATCTCAAGGGGGCATGTTTCACTAGCAAATGGCTGCAGTTGTGCAAGCACCAGGGAGAAGTACAGTTACACTAGAATTGGGACCCAACAGAAAACCTTCAAGGCACTAACTTCAAAGATAGACTGTAAGTGGTTTGTGGACATATAGCAAAAGTGTGCAATTACGTTTCTGAAATACACTGCTCAGAGCAAGTTGTGAATGATGGGAACTCCCACACCAATTTTTCTTAGACTGCCCTGGTTTTGGCAGACTTATGAACACATTTATAAGATAAAATTACACACTGTTAAATCCATAAGCTTCTTATACACCAGGGGTCTCCAAACTTTTCAGTACAAGGGCCACATTGTATATTTTACAGATCTTTGAGGGCTGAAAAAAAAATCAGTTTTATAAACGAATGAATAAATTTAACTTGGATCTTTTTAAAAATCACTTTGATATGACTCAGAACAAAAAAGAAACGTAACATTTACAAAGAAACAATGCCGTGTTTGAGCTGAGAAATGATATATAATGAGTAAAAAATGTGAAGTATTTTAAGTTCTAGCAAGCTGGATGGAACCTTGTAGTGGGCCGGATTTGGCCCCCACGCTGTAGTTTGGAGACCCATGTTATACACCATTAGTGCTCCTAGTATAAATTATTCCTTATTGATGGTTTTTTTTCCTACTATAAAAGCCCACGATGCTTACAGAACCAATAAAAGATGTGAAATGAATAATTCAAAACAGAGAATAAAATCATTGCAACTGTTAAAACGCAAATGCTCTGAGAAATACGGGCAAACAGCATAATCCTATGTATGTCTATTCAGAAGGAAGTCTTACTGAGTTCAATGGAACTTACTCCCACAAAAGTGTGTATAGCGTTGCAGTCTAAGGGCCCAATCCAGAACTGCCTGATCACCCAGGAACACAGCATCCGGCAGCAGGCAGCCCTGGGAGGCCCTGTGGGTAAAGGGGGCCAACCACTGAGAAATGAATAAAAACCAGCTCCTTGAATTGCGCCGGAAGATAGGCAGGGGGGCAGTAAAGGTCTTGCAGCACTGGGTAATATGCTTTCTTGGTGAATCCTGATGAACAATTTATTTGCCATATTTTAAACTAACTAAAGTCCCTGAACACTTTTATGGCAATTCCATAACTAGTGCATCGTAACACTAGAAGTTATTGCATTGCCTTTTTTTTTTTTTTACATCATTGCACATAATTAATCTTTTAAAATATTTTATGCAAGAATATATTGGTCTTGTACAATTTATAAACAACCATAATATAAAGAATAGCAATGTGCCACTTCTTTTGAAAGTTTTTCCAGATAGCCATTTTTTGAAACGCTAAAAGAAAAATATGGTGCTTACCACTACTACGGAAACCAATAGTTTTTCTGAATTTCTTTCCATCCTATGATCAAGTTTCCGGGCTATCTAGCAAGATAATATAATACTTATTTCAGCAACTTTTCTCATGTTTTTCCACAGATCATTCTAAGTTATATCGAACTGCGATAATTAATAAATTCCATTGATATGTTTTTCCAAAGATTTTGATATGATTTACTTCTGAATAACAACAGCATTCAGAACAATATAATTAACCATACTATTGTTCTAGAATTATATACGACTGATCTTGTACATGAGCCTTGAAAGATAGCTCAGGTGGCCATTTCACAAAGAAAATCTGGCACAAATAAATCCCATCACAGCTGATTTCAACAGAATGCCACAACCGTTTTCTGAATTACTTCTACGGTGTTTAAGCCTTTTCTTTCTGCCCTTCTTTTGAAATACAAGTAGGCGTTGCATTTTGAGCAAGGGTCAGCAACTCAGAAGAGAATGGAGCAGAGTCACTCTTCAGGAACTGAGAAACTTGCTTTGCTTAATGGTTACTGGCTGTTCTCCAATGCCAAAAGAAAAATGATAGCTGAGTTTAGCTAACTTCAGCGTTAGCTAACACTGAAGATCTTGGACAGATTTCAGACAAGCCACTTCCACACTTTGAAGCCCCTCTGGCGATGTTTGAGAAACAGAAATACGATTTTAAATCTGTTTTATTTTCATCAGTTTGTATTTGTATATAAACCTGATTGACAGGTATGCAGGAATCCTTTCTACTTTCCTGCATTTTTTATGCTGTCTGAGATATATTCCAATGGAAATGCATTTGTGGTTTTCCACCCACAATTTTATTCCACAAAGTCATATACATTTGAGAGTGGCTTTTTCACATTTTAACCTCTCTTCCTTGTATGGAATAGTGGAGGGAATGGGGTGGGGGGAAGCAGAGAAGTCTTGCTAGTTTCAGGTATTTCCTTCAGAGCCCCTCCCTGCTTTACAGTGAACTGACAAGGACAGGACAAGTTCCGTTCAGTTTCAGTAATGCTGAGAAAAATTTTATGGTTGCTTTTTTCTGATTGTACCTGTAGTATCTTTGCTGATTGTTTTTATTGCATTTTTTATTACTTTTTGTAAGCCAGTGTTGAGCTCTCTCAGAAGTGGAACGTTTTTCGTGAAACGCACTCCGAGTGTACGTTTTTCCAAATTATGGTGGGACAAGGCAAGGTCAAATTTGGACTGGGATATTTGGGAATAGGCTTAGCTATTTTCCAATTTCTGTGGAAATGACCCACCTTATTTCCAAGTCAATCTGATGTGAGCCAAAGGAAAGAGTTTGCCTATGGTTTTCCTCAGAAAATCCATCTGGAGTGCTGGAGAGTATACACATCCAGACACACTGCAAACAAAACCCATCAGTATCTCTGTTCCTTAAAAACTTACCTTTATAAAAGAAATCAGACACCCAATCAGAGGATAGATGGGAACGAAGACAGAAAAACAAGTGTGAAGAACAGCAGCTGCTGTATAGTACCACATGAAAAAAGCTATTTCAATGACAACAGAACACACCAAGGCTGCCTGGAAGAGAAGAGAATAAAATACAATAAAGAACTGCACATCTTATACTGTAATTCTATACAGTAAAGGCTTTGTCAGACGTAAGTCTCACTGGGCATAATGAGCCTAGCCTCCATGGAAATATGTATGGGGTTGCAGCCTTATCTCTTGCTAGGGCTCTAATGATTTGTTTGCATAAGATCACTTTTCCAAAAAAGCAGAACATAGCGAGGTTTTTTTTTTCCTTAAGGCAAACAGTCTCACAAATAAAAGGAACAGTGGATAACGTGTGCCTAATTTAAAAGACAATTGGGGGTCCAACATTTGTTCTGATGCAGCGCACACTGACATTGGTGTGGGTCATATTGAAATATTGACAATGATTATATGCCATTTAGAGAAAACTAAATTTTTACCATGTGTTTGAGCTACAACTGAACTGCAGAAAAAATATAACTGACAGGACAATCCAGCTGCCACCACCCTTTTGGGTTGACGTCAGCCATCTGCATCAGCCCTGCGCTGTCACACACATGCCATACAGCAGGGGTGCACCTGCACAACAAGCGCAGGGCCAACCCAGTAGGTTGTGTTGGCCCTGCAACACCACTGGGACCGACAGGTAAGCTGGCCCTGCGCTGGCCACGTTCGGCCAGCACGGGGCCATTTCTGGGCGGGGGAAGGAGGGTGGAACAGGGCAGCCAGGAAGGCATTCCTGTGAGTCGGGCAGCCTGGGGAGGTCCTCGGAAGTGGCCATTAGGCCACATCCAAACCCTATCCCTGGGCCATGTGGCCCCTATTCAGGCCACTGAAGGCTTTTCCGACTTGCGCCCACTGAACAGCAGGCATAGATTCAAGGAGCCCCAGTGGCCTGGCTGGGGCTTACCCCAAGGCAAAGGGACAAACATCCCCTTGCCCCAAGTAGGCTCCAGTGGCCACCTAACCTGTGCTGGATACAGCACAGGCCAGTTGGCCTGCCTGTTCCAGTGGAAGTTAAGATTGTGCTGAGACATTTAATATAAACAGTCAATCAATACAAATTATTGTATTAAGGCAAACAGGGGAAAAAATTAAATACAGCACTTCTACTTACCACTGAAAAAATGAACGACCAAAATTCTTTTGTATTTTGTATGGTTTTAAAGGTGAAGGAGACAACATAATTGAACAGAACTACTGAGGGTACGTAGCCAATAAGACAAACAACCTGCAGGGAAAATGACATTCGTCATGTACTCTGATATCAAAACACAACACACTGATTAAAAACACAATCCAGCTCCCTCCCCCATGAGAGGAGACCCCTATAGGGCTCAATAAATCCTTTAAATGCCCTCTCACCTGCCCATGAATACCTTCTATACGTGAATCCAGTAGTTCTACACTTCTCTAGGATTGGGCTCACAGGCTACTCATAGGCATAGATTTGAAGGGTGGAAATGTTAGGTTGATGTACTGGAGGTACACATTCTACTGGAGTGCTGGAGATGTGGATTTTTGTTGAATGTCAATGCAGCCTGGTGTGGCATGGGGTGGTAGGCTGCAGTACTGCAGTCAAAAGTTTTCCCCATGACCTGAGAGTTTGATCCCAGTGGAAGCTGGGTTCTCAGGTTCGCTAGATCAAGGTCAACTCAGCCATATTAAAATATGGGTAACTGCTCTCTGCCCTTGGTAAGTGGGTTAAAATCCAAATATACGGACAAGGGAGAAAAAAGAGGGGGAATAAAACAAGAATTTTTTTTTTCCGAAATGAAATAAAACTCACCACAGCAAGAAACTTTTCAGGAAAAAAATAAACTCCGTGGTGAAACACAAACAAGCTTCCTATCATCAGAAGTAGAATAATGTAAAATAAAGGAATGTCAACCAATGCCTGTCCACACCAGTAAGCAGATGGATAAAGACCCGAGATCTTGAGTTGAGTGTGAGCTTTGATCTGCAAGAGTGCAACAATAATAAAAATACAGGTCAAATATGAGTAACAGCAGCAAATTTAACAGTTGCATTTACAACATGGTCTTGATTTGTTTGCAGATGCATGTGAAGTTTGATGTACACATTAATATGCTCCACTCATCTGCTGATCCAGTAAAAAAGGAAAGTGAGGAGCACAAAGGAGCAACCACCAAACACTACACCTCTTGTCTGTGGCCTTCTCCAGCTTCTTCCTTGGCAGATTTTTCTTATTATTTCTACTTCGACTCAGGGAACACTTGCATATGTAAGTCCTAATTGTTATGTGGTGTATGAGATCATTTATTATGAATCACAGTGGCAATCAAAAGACACTGAGAGCGAAATCCTAAACTGAGTTAGCTAAGCCAGCAAAGTTTGGCCAGCACAAGGGACACTATAAAGTATGTTTGGGCCACTCTCGGAGTCAGAGAGGCCAGCACACAGATGTGCACCATCCTCCCTGACTCCAGGAGTGGTCCAAGCAAGTTTTATGGTGGCCCTTGTACTGGCCAAACTTTGCTGGCTTAGCTTATGCCGGCCTAACTCCAGTTTAGGATTGTGCTCTGAAGCTTATACAGACAAGGCAGAAGCACTCCTAGTCAACATAATTGCTGATGAAACATTAGGACTTCAATGTGTCTTAGAGCCCACTCTTAACTCCTTACTCCGAGGGTGCAGCAAATGTGCTTTACGATACCCAGTGTTGGCAGTACAAGCATAATGCCGGCACTACAGCCCATAGATTTGGGCCCTAAATCACTTGGGAAAAGCAGATCAGACCATGGTAGCATACATTTTAATTAATCTTGTTTGGATTACTATATGCACTGTGTGAAGAGATGCATTTATCGTGACACTTGGGAATATTTACAAAAAGCTGGGATATACTGTAAATGTTCCCAGATCAACAAACCAGGTGCCTTAATTATCCACTCACCCATATGGCACAAATTTAGCAAGAGAAGCCACTGGGCTGGGCAATATCCAGGAGTTAGGGCACAATCCAAGCCACTTGTATCAGCCCCACACTGTGGCGAAAGTTTAGGATTGCAGCAGAGTTTAGGATTGCTGTCTTAGTCTGCAGCAGAGTTTAGGATTGCTGCAGCAGAGTTTAGGATTGCTGTCTTAGTCTGTGCTTGTTTAAAAAGAATACAATTTAAATTACCTTGTGATTTTCAGCATTCTCCATTGCAAAATAAGGTGGCATCCCAGTTACAATGACTCCCAGTAACACCGCTTCAAAGTACAGCACCAGCGTAAAAACTATGTCAGTAATTTCCTGCAAGTTAACAGATTTCAATATTAGAAACAGAAGGGAAAAAAACCTTAAACATTACTAATTTTTTGTTTTTTGGTGTGGGGGGAATGGTCTACCATGGGCTTGTGAAATGTCCTGTTTGTCAGGAAGGGCAAAAACGTCAGTTGTGCTGAAATGAACGTCTTCCACAGAGCATTTCTGATGAATTGCTGGGGATTTGGAGGTGTTCTGTGGGAGGAGGCAAACCAGGGCAGAGTGAGTGAGTGAGTGAAATTCTTGTAAACTTTTGAGGAAGGTCCTTACTGCTATTTGGTGGTGGTGGCAACACCTTCCCCCCCCACCCTTATTTTTTAAACTGTTAAATATATGCCTCTGTGGGTGGCAGCAGCAACAGCAGCAGGTCTGAAAGCACTAGAGGTCTACCCAGTGCCTATCTCCTCCCAGCCACGTTTTTCCCCCTCAGTACTTTCAAGGTACCTCATGAGATATACACAGGAGGAGGATATTGGGGAAGCTAGAAAACCAGTTTATAGATTGTTAATGTGCTAGTGGTTTATTCACTTGCCCAGAAGGATAAATGAGAGAGAAGGCAACACTTGCTATTTGGACTGTTTTCTAAAACATTTTGGGCGCAATCCTAACCAACTTTCCAGCAGTGGGGTAAGAGCAATGCAGCTCTGAGGAGAGGGAACCCTTACCTTAAGGAGGCCTGCATGACTGCCCTCCCCCGACTGCAGGATGCAGCATAGGCCCCATTGGCACAGCTATGTCAGTTCTGGAAAGATGGTTAGGATTGCACCCTCCATCACATTAATGAGGAACTGGTGGTACTTTTTAGCTTAGACTCTGTGCTGGGAATCTCTTGTATTTGGTAGGACGTGCTTATAAATTCCAAAGAAATAAATGACAACAGTGCAGCAGCAGGTCAAGTGCAACTATAAAAACTAATATTGAGCAAGACTTCCTGCAGAAAGCCAACTGAGAGCAGACCAGGGCAGATATGACTACAGAGAAATAATGGAGCTGAGCAAGGAGAATCCATACACATTTAAGAAGAAGAACAGTCTATATCGTCTGCCTTTTCCCTATTAGCCCTTTATACAAGATCAGTCTTTGGGTTTTGCTTTCACTTACTTGAAAGAAAGGGTTGCTCCAGATCTGGATGCTCTCGGTGACATTTAAACTGCGCAGATACAGGTTACTAATTATATTCATCAAAACAGGCAAAGAATGCACCATGGTACGATTAAAAGCAGCGGTGAAGATGTAGCTCTGCAACAACAACCACAGCAACATCTCTTTAATTTTTTTCTACAACCTTATGCACAACTGGTTTTCCCCCCCCGCCCCCCCCCCCCCGTACTTCCAGAGGGCTAGTATATTTTTTGCTACCTTGTCTGCATGAAATACATTTAATGCTGCACTGTGGGGAGCAATTGTCACATAACCACTGCCATTCAATGGTGGGCTGTGGAGGGCAGCAGATGCATAATCACTGCCATTGGAGACTTCTGTCTGTATATTCAGGCCTCTAAGAGAGCTGATGATGTCATCAATGCTTGATCCTAGGTGAAGATAAACAAAAGGTCTTTAATATCACAAATGTAGAGACTCCCTGTGAACTCCATGAACATGGACTCCGGCGCACACATTGCCCAGAGCTCTGAACAAGGAAAAGCTTTCCCATTCTCTACCATTCTACAGATATATAGTATCCCTCCTGGCCATGTGTGTACATTAACATAGCCAACATGTATTCATAGTAAAAAGACGATTGTTCATTCATTCATTCATTCATTCATTCATTCATTCATTCATTCATTAAGTGGAAAATATGCCATGAACAAGCGCTCGTCTCATGTGCAATCACCCTTTGCTTCCCTAAATGCAGAGGCAGATCTAAGGGAGGGCAAAGCTCTAAGTTTTGCAAGAAGCCTTACCTTGCAGTAGAAATTACTCCTCTCCTGCACCGTTTTAGCCAATCCTTACAGGGAAAAGCAACATCTTGGCGTTGCTTACTGGCTACAGCAGCAAGGGAGAGGAGGGATTTACATGACAGGATAAGGCTTCTTGCAACACTTAGAGCTTTGCCCTCCCTGTAGATCCGCCTCTGCCTAAATGATAGCCTATCTGAATGCACTAAGGCTGACCTAGAATAGATCATGGCTCATGCTATCACTAACATCAAGTCTTTACCCAAGAACTATGCAGATAATTCAGAAAAATATGTAAATTATTTTGAACAGAGCACTAAAAAATAACTTGAAAAGATGAGAACATTTTTCAGAAATCAAACTCGGCCTGATGAGCACATGTTTACAGCCTACTATCCAATGAATTGGCTGTAGGCATTCACTAGAAACATGTCTTGTAAGGCTGGGAAAAAATATCATTGAATATAATGGGGTTTACTGTCAACCATGCATAGCGTTGTACATTAGTTAAAGAATAAAACAACCATTTTCAGTGGCATTCCTACAGGGGGCAAAATGCTAAATGTTGCAGGAGCCTGAGTTCCTGTGTAATGGGGCCCCTCCCTTTTGCTTTCAGAGCCATTCGCAGATCCGAGAATAAAGCCTCTGGAGCCATTTTTCCAAGCCGCGAATGGCTCTGGAGGTAAGGGACCACTGGCCATTTTTTCAGACTAAGAGAGGACACCTGTCATCTACCAGCCATTCATTCATGGGTAATTCTTAACTTGAATGTACACAGACAACATTTTCAATTAATTTCCATTGTAAATCATAAGCTAAAATATGGATACTCTAGAAACAGAAATACATAAAAGCTACCTTAATTAAAATATAGTAATGTTCCCACTTCTTACCCGTGGAGTTTTGAATGAGGAGACTGGTTTTGTACTTGTGGTGTGCTTCATTGGGCTTAAGAAAGTATAAATCTGGGGACAGCTTTACAGGGACCACAGCAGTTTTGAAATAATGATGTATAAGAAACATAAACATCTGAACAAGAAGAAATATTGTGAATAGCAGGAACCTGAAAGAAAAGGCAAAAAGTATAAATAAACCGGATCCAAATTACAAAACAAATTAAATAATGGCACTTCTTTAGATATGTAATGGATGTTGTTACACAGCCAATATTTTATTTTGCGTTTATTCCCAGTAATTTGAGGTGTGCAGGAGACAAGCATTTCCACACATGTACTTGGTGCTAGGACCACAGCAGTATCATAGCTATTCCCAGGACTGATGACATGAGGCCACAGATCAGGAAGGCCACACTTTTAATTCAAGTCATCTCCTCCTCGCACTGCAATCAATTTGCAATCTGTCTAGGGTTCTAAAAAACCTGTATCTGACCATTTGTGTTCTCTAGTCCTTGGTTCCCATTTGGACGGGGCACACAACCCCTATCCATTTAATTATTGTTCTCACCATCAACACAACACAGCTTGTTAGATCTGCTTCTGCACCTTTCTGCATGCTTGGTCTCACCGAGTCTGGATGTGGGCTAACTTCTGTTTCTAATAGTCTTTTTAAAAATGCATGCAGCCCCCTCCCCCAATACCGGCATATCCTCTATCTGCAGATCTTGTTACCCATGGTTCTCTGTGATCCCACCACCCCTACCCATTACCTTTTATCTTCTTTACTAAGCAAGAATGTCTCTTCCTTTTACCAAACGCTATAAGCATTCAAGCTAATGGGAAGATAAGCAGGCAAGCAGCCTGAATGCTAGAGAAGACTACCCTTTAACTTCTTAAACTTTAACTTAAGTTTATTGTTAATCCAAGCTGCACCAAGCAAGGGCCATTACTTTGTTCTGTTGGAGAGAGGCAATACACAGAGATGAATGTTCCATTGTCTTGTGGTATCCTAAAGGCCCTTATTGTTCCACAGAGAATCACTGAGAATGTTGCAGGCCTGCACTGAACATTCTACTGCATGGCTGTTGGTCGGTGTACTGGGAAAGTAGCATTCCTGGAAAGCTGGGCAGAACTTGCTCCCTGATATTGACTACCTGATTTCAAGCAAAAATTGCTTCTCACATCAATAAACTGCTTTCCAACATTTTGGCCAAAGAAATACCAAGGTGAAATACTTACACGGCTGTCACTGATTTAATTTCACGTTTTAAGCTAAGGAAATGAACCTTTGCCATGGTAAAGACCTGCTTTTTCCAAAGAGACTTATTGCTCAGTGTACAGGACTTTGTCTCAGACAGCAGTAGTAGGCTTTGCTCTAATTCATCAAGAGATTTGGAATCCATTTCCTCATCAGCTTGCTGTGGATTAAATACGCTAAAATCTAGGGAAGAGAGGAAAAATAACTCAGGCAATTAGAAAGTACTCCTTCTGGTCAGAGCCCTGGTCCATAAACCTTGGTGCCATGTTTATTGCAACTTTCAGTAACATATTAAATGGAGTGCAACATAGTATTCTCAGGGATATACAGCCTTTTGACAGTTCCAACCATCAATACCCTTCTAGAGAATGGGGAAAATGGCATTGTTGACTGAAGGGGACCAGAAAAAATAAAAAATGTTGCAACAGCAAGTTTGAGGTCCAAAAAGGAAAATACAAAGGCCCCAGACCAAGAAAGGAATATATACCCTCAATTGTCTGCCATTCTAAATACTTTGTGATGCCGCACAAAATATCCATAATACAAATAAAATGGTATTTAATAAATTCAAATAGAATTTTAGTTCTTTGATCACGATTGCTGTATTTTAAGAAAACAACACAACAGGAGACACAGTAGAGATACAGTGCTCACCTGCTTGGTCAATTTCAGCTTCAACTTCCAGTTTGAGGAACACATCCTCCAGGGTTGTCATGGAAACGCCATAAGAAATAACACCCAAATGAGAATGAATATCTAGATCAGAAAATAACGCTGGAAGAACAAGAAGAATCAGTTAACCTCTGCTGGGAAATACAACATTTCACGGCAACCATGCCTCCTTATTGCTTTAAGTTGCTTAACCTATTTCTGTTTCATGGTTATTTAATGACAATGTACAGCAGGTCCCAAGCCATATCAGAGCACTGAGGGGACAGACCTTGCCTATCACAATAGGACCTTGCTCCTGGGTTCTGAGGGTGCTTTCTTATATGAAGCGGGAGGGAGAGAAACCAGAGCTTAAAAAAATTGGAAAGAGGCAAAGTTTATTATTACCTGTGGAAATAAATATGACTATTTACTATTTATGGAAAACAGAATTTGGTGTTAGGTGCCCCCTCTCACACAACCTACCAACTCCACACAAAAGGACTGAAGTTAAATACAGGAGCCTAACACAAGTTAGTCTTTGTACGGCCCTCTTCCATTTTGCTTTCCCTGCACTCTCACCCCCCTTTTCACAGGTGTTCCACGGCGGGATGAGTTCTACCTGAAAACTTGTCCATATCCTTAAAGGGCAGGGCATACACAAGTTGCTCTTCGTTCTGTTTTAGCAAGCTGGCTTCAGGGATGTGCTGCCGGATTAGAGACGCCGCACCTTCTGTGTTACAGTACCGGTCTATGTGCATACTAAGAAAAACACAAAACAAACACCCAGCCAAGTATTCTTGTCTTTAAAAGTGAATCGGGATATCCTTTTTTTTTTTTTTTTTAAAGAAACAATAAGAACAGGCTATTAGCCTATTTAAAGAGAGATTATATTTTCTTGATCCAAAAAACAAACATAGAAAACTAAGGTCCTAAACAGAGAAGTAGATTTTGGCCACAATCTGTTGATTTCAGTAGATTGAAGGGCACCTATCTCTGGGATTGTGCTCATTACAGTACATACTGAAGAAGTCTAGCAAACAACTAAAAAATACCTCAAGCGGTAGCCAATTCCCCATTTTGTTTTAAGGAAGAGAGAGGAACCAACACATTTCAGCATTCCTTGGGAAATCACGGCTTTCCGATCTAGAAACAAGAGCAGACAGGATCTTTAGTCACACCAATTTGTACAGTAACAACTGAGAAACCAACAAGCTGTTTTGTATTATTCTAACTGTCCCTATTTATCCAGTGTGGCATCTTTTCATGCCATAATTTGTTTCTTCCACATACATATAGATGGTAAGCCCTTGTGTTTCGGAAGGCCATGAAAAGAACAGCTGAGGCAATAGTCTCAAGGGTTTTATTACTCAAGGGTTTAACTCAAGGGTTTTATTACTATAAAAGTAAAAAAAAAGGAACAGGGAGGTCTACCCACCTCCCCACAGAGTACTTTATCCTTCACCTACATGGAAGTGGGCTTCTGCAACCCACAGTTACGGAGCCTAATTATCCGCAGGATAGGGGTGCTAACTGGAGCATGTTTCAACAGTGGAAGATATTTCTTCGGTCCCAAAATGGATGCCAAAAGGGCAGAACACTCTGTTGGTGGCCATTTTGTGTGCGCTGCAGCAACAGGCAGCAGTGCTACAACACTGCCACCAGTTTCCAACATACCCACCAGAGCAGACAAGGCAGCAGTGGGGGGATGGAGAGGGCACAACCGGGCAGGGCTGGGGAGAAACAGGAGTGGGGTTGTGGTGGATCCAGCAGCAATGATGCACGCCAGAACATATCCCTTCTTTTCCAAGATTCCCCATCCCTTTCTTCCCCACAGACTTGCATCAGGTAGAGCTGGCGCAGGCCCAAGGAGACCCATAGTGGAGCCTTATGGAGATGTGCAGAGAAATAATTTCCATTTCCCCTCCAGAGCCTCCTGATCCACACACATACCCTTGGTACAGAATGTACCTTTTTGGCATTGTTGCATCAGTGCAGTGTTGGGAGGGGGAAAAACAGATAAGATGGGGCTCTTAGGCTGATGTCTTGCTCGTGAGGCTCAGTCTCTAGGATATTGAGGCCCCCATGCCACTACCTGTTTGTGTACTGCTTCCGCTGGGTCTGTGTTCAGGCTAGGTTGCTTATCTTCATAAGGGCACCCTGCACTCTCCCATGGCTGGGCAGGGTTTAGCCATCTGCTTCTACTTACTCCTGGGGCCCGCAGTTAGCACAAGTGCCAAAGAGCCCTCTGTGTTCCTGAGAAACCACCTTTCTCCTCTGCCTTCCCACCTGAAGCCTTCATCTTTGCTCTTGCTAATTCTCCAGCGCCCACATCTCCAGCCTTCCACCTCTCTCATTCATCCTGGGATTCTCTAATCTCCCACTTCACCCCCTCCTTTTCCCTTCTCTATTGGTCCTTTGAGTGCCTGATGTCAGCCCTGCCCCTCAAGCTCTTGGCTGTCGGCTGGTCCAGCCAATAGCAGAGGGCAGGCAACAACTGGTGATGCCACTGGTTATCGCTCTGAGCCTCCGCTGATCGGTGGCTCTTGTTTTTCATACTGGGGCACCACAGCCAGCCAGGCACTACACAAAACACATAGGCTTCAATGGAACTTACCAGCTACAATGTCAGCTTCATCCATAAAATGAGTACTGAACACAGTCACACGGTTGGCTTTTCCATTTTTAAGAAGATTCCACACGGCATGTCGTGAGCAGGGGTCCATGCCAGCGGTTGGTTCATCTAAAAGCAATACCTAGGCACTGGCCAGAGAAAATGATACAATTCTAATTATTCATTTTAATCGTAACAAAAAAAAGTTTTCACTAAACTTTTGAAACTTAAACAAAGATTGTGAGCCCTTTGGGGATAGGGAACCACTTATTTTACTATGTAAACTGCTTTGTGAACTACTCCTGTTGAAAAGTGGTATAGATGCTGCTGATTCTGATGCTGATGCTGATTAACAGCAGCAACAGCAACAAAGACTGCTAGACAACTCAAGTTTGTGATCAGCAAAGCAGCCAGAACACAAAACATCCTCCCTACTTTCAAGTCAAGTGTGAAATTTCTTGGTTCAGAGCTGACAATACAGCAGCATTTAATCCCCACTCCTTATGGTGGAGCACTCAGATTTGTGAGACCACCCAACTCTCCTTCTTCCCATATGCCTAACAATTACTTTAGAAGGGAGGAAAAGCAAACAGACATACATATATATACAGAGATGAATGATAGGGAATTCATGCACAAAATAGTGTACCATACTGAACACTACTACATCTTGGCCACAATATTGTTCCAGAAAGAAAGGCATCAGACCACACTGCAGGGAAACATAACCAAACGCTCCCCACCCTGTCACTGACCACTGTTCAGTTTTGTAGCAATTTGGTACTGTCGAAGATTGGGAAAGCATCACTGAGCACATTTCTGGAACTGAACAGAAAGCTTATATCCTGATCTATTTTGACAGTCACCACAACATCTGAATGTTTTTACTTTAAAACCTAAAATTGGTATGATAATAATTATAAGAAGTATGCAAGGTAAATATTTTTTCAAATCTTTAGCTGCAACATCCAAGCAGTGAAAAGAATCACAAAGCAGGTACAAAAATTGCAGTTCAACAATTCTGCTTCTGTTCATAAGGTGTGTTTACCTTTGGATCTCCAAGAATAGCAAACCCAATTGACAGCTTTCTCTTCTGTCCTCCACTTAGTTTTTTAGCCAGGTTATCTTTAATTTGCTGCATATCCAAATTGAGTAAAACTTTCTGAACCTTAGAGAATCAAATATAAGGAGTAATGGTAATTAAAGTTAGGAATACGCTGCTAAATATATTTGAATGCTTATCATGTACACTCTCCAAGGCTGAAAAAGACTTGCAGAAAAGTTTGAACAGGTGGAGCCTTTCTATATGGGAGGGCTCCTTTCCAGAAACCCTTGCAGATGCAAAAAAAAAAGCGTTAAATGAAATCATGCTGCTAATTAGCATTCAGCCTTTTAAAAAACTTCTCTTACCATGGCTGCAACCATTCCCCAGGGGCTTAGAGCAATTAGTATCCATTAGCTGAGATAAGACCCCTTCCTTTTGCCCTCGAGCAAGGCGAAAAATGCAAACCGGAAGTGATTAATCACACTTCCAGGCTGAGGGAGGAGGTCTTATCTCAGAGCTAATGAGATTGGCTGCAGATCTCATGGCTGCAGCTGTATTGCCATCATATGAAAATCTTTTTAATTCTTTTAAAAAAGCTTTAAAAACAACATGTGTTTGTTTAACAAAAGCCCTCCTCTTCTGCAATCTCGCTGGGAGTGCAATCCTAAACTAGAGTTAGGTTGGCATAAACTAAGCCAGCAAAGTTTGGCCAGCACAAGGGCCACCATAAAGTATATTTGGACTACTCTCGGAGTCAGGAAGGGTTGCTGGCTTAGCTTACGCAGGTTTAACTCAGTTTAGGATTGCGCCCTGAGTCAAATCAGCAGATGGGAAAACCACGGATGAGAAGGCTAATATTTTCATTATGATCATTGTCCAGAAACTCCCTAACTATTGTTTTTAGTATCCCAATTTCAAAAAGCAGCTTGACGATTTGACATTAGAGATTTTTAAAGAGGATATTTGACTGATGCATATGCACTATGTTACTATTTTGGCTGTGTTTCCAGACCCATATATCCTCAAACATTTTTCAACATTTGGTTGAAATGAAAGAGACGTTTGGGTTTGAGGTCAGGGGAGGTTACTTTTAGAAATGGAACTCAGGGGAAAAATGGGTGCTGCAACCCTTCCTGTGATTCTTGGTTTTTTCCCCTTAATTACAAGCTTAAGGGCGCAATCCTAAAATGAATTAGGCCAGCATAAGCTAAATCAACAAAATTTGGCCAGCCCAAGGGACACCATAAAGTATGTTTGGACCATTCTCAGTCAGAGAGGCAAGCACACAGACGTGAGCCATCCTCCCTGAATCTGAGAGTAGTCCAAACACGCTTTATGGTGGCCCTTGTCCTGGCCAAACTTTGGTAGCTTAGTTTATGCCGGGTCTAACTCCAGTTTAGCATTGTGCTCAAAGACTAGAAAGTCCTGCAAATTTTTCTAATATACGACGACGACTAAAATAAAGCAGAATAATGTAGGTTCAGTTTTAAAAACTGGTTCTAGTTTAGAAAAATAAAAGCCCTAATATTTGTTTATTTATTTAATTTATACCCTGCCTTTCTGCCCGAAGGCACTCAAGACGGCTTATAACAATTAAAATACAGTAAAATCATTGTGTGAGATAGTTAAAAACAATAGTTAAACATTATTAAAACAATTAAAATTTAAAACAGCCAAACTCCGTGGATCATCATAAAATATACAAAAAAAGTGTAAAAAGAGAATGCAAAAACCAGCCAGCCTGTCAACAACTAAAAGCCTATGATAAAAGTATTATAAAAAACTAATAATTAGTATAATTCCTTTAAAAAATCCTTAATTTCAGTTACATCATCTTTAATTGTTATATTAAAAAATATATCAGTATTTCTACTTTCAGAGGAATCTTTTCTTGGAATCACACTACACAAACACTTTTTGTACATTAGGTTTAGTACATAGTAGGCTGTACAGATAATATTCATGGTAATATTATTTGATTTATAATAAATCAAAAATAAATCAGTAAAACAAATTGTTACATGCATATCATAGAAACTTGTTTTACTCACCTCCTGTATCATATAATTGGGAGGTATCCCTTTAATTGAGGCAACTATTGATAAATTCTCCTGCACTGTTAATACATCGAAATATATATCTAACTGCTGGCAAACTCCAGTTATCTTTCTTACATCAAGCATTTCATCTATTTCAGAAACTCTATAACCGTAAATCGATGCAAATCCTAAAGCACAACAGAAACAGATTTTCCAAGATTACTGCAAAAGCATTCAACATAAAACAGGTATCCAGATTTAAGGCCCAATCCTATGATTCCCCATCACCCTGCAGTACAGTGGCACTGAAATGGCTGCTGCCGTATTCTGTGGGGCCAGGAAAGTCGCCAGAAGTTCCTCAGGGTAAGGGAACATCGGTTCCCTTACCCGTGTAAAGCTCTGGCAGCTCCGATGGATCTACTCAGATCTGCGCCAGTTCTTTGGCTGGCGCAGAACTGAGGAGACCCGTGTCAGTCTGTGCGGCTTAAGAGGGGACTTAAGAGGATTTGGTTCCTGCTGCTATCCCTGCTCCCCCCCCCACTCCAGTCTGCTCTCCCTTTGCCCAGTTTCGTCCCCTCCCTGCCTTTTCCCTGCCCTGAGAAGCCTCCCTGCCAAGTGGCAGGGATACTTACTGCCCGACAGTCATCTTCAGCATTCTTCTGGCACAGAGGCCTAGTGCCAAGTGGCACAGGCCCCTCCACCGGCACCACGTATTCCCCACTTGAGGTGAAGTGCCTTACGGCATTCTCATGACAGACGCTGCCAGGGTAGTGCGCAGGTCACCAGTGCTGCCCTGGCATGGGATTAGATTGCCCATGAGTAACAGGATAGAGTTGCTTATACTCTCTACATTTGGAAATTAGAAATCGGATTTTTTACCAAAGCAGCACAGATAATATTGGAATCTATGGTTCTTTCTTTGTATTTTCAGAATTTGCACTTTGGGACTGGTCAATTTTTAGCAGAAAATCAGGGCACAATCCTATACTGTGCTGGAATGGCGAGGCCGGCCGGCCAACGCCATATCCAGTGCAGTATAGGAGAGGCTGGACCCTCCCCGTGGCAAGGGGATCTATTTAGCGGGCGCAGATCTGAGGAGACCACATGGCCCGAATCAGGGCCGCGCGGCCTCCCAAATGGGTCTAGGATTCAGCCTTATGGCCGAATCCTGGACCCTCCCATGTCCAGCCCATGTCCCGCCCTCCTCCTGCCAATCCCCAAGCCGCCCCACCATGGCATCTCCCTCGCGCCGGCCGGTTTTGTCCAATGTGAGGAAGGTGCTGCACAGACACGGGGTTGCCAATCGGTGCCCCCGCATCAGTGCTAAGCGCGCAGTGTCGGCACAACCCCGTTAGGATTGCACTGTCAGTCCGAGAGGGAGTGATTAATCTTTCTTCACCTGAACCTGATTTTATGCTTTTATTTATAAAACCTTTTGTGTTTTTATTTGTATCTTTATGCTTTTATTTGTAAACCACCTTAAAAAACTAGTTGAAAGGTTACACACACACACACGCACACGCACACACACACACACACACACACACACTAGATTGATGGTTCCCAAACTTTCTAGCACCAGGACCCACATTTTAAAATGAAATTCTACTTGGATCTACCTAGATTTACCAAACTTTTAAAAAAAGAGGTGTAGAAAGAAATATTTTTTATAAGTAATAATAACCAGAAAATGACCCTCAAATATTTATCTATTGAAACATGCTTGCAAACTGCAGGAGCTCAACTCCTTGCAGGGAAATTGGCAACTATCTTGCAAACTGATGAAGCTGAGGGTAATTAACAGCTATAGTATCTGATTTTTGAATAGCCGCAGGGCTTCAGGCAATTACTTACAGGATCCAACACCTTTTGATGTGATGTTCAGTTTTGTTACCAAAAATCCCACCAAAAATCAGGTTCCAACCACAGTTTGGGAACCACTGCCCTAGACAGAGTGAAAAAACATGACTAGAAAGAAAGGCTATCATATATAAAGACAGTCCTGGTGCTGGGCAGAGGGAGAAAAAATAGCAACTGGGAGATCAAAATGAATCATCATTATTTTCATTTTTAATAAATTTGCTGCTTTGTGTTGAAGAGTAGTAGTTGAATGGGCAAAATCGATAAACAACATCTCAACATTCTCTTTTCCTGCTGGAAGACAAATGGAACATAATACAAACTATAACAGAGCTACAGAACAGCAGCAGAATGGAACTGGGGGAAACCAATTATCTTTAGGCAGAAACACTGGGAGACAGTATTTTGCTGTGGACAGATTTTGTCCAGTATATAACAAGCAAAATGTTGCTATGGTTGCACCTAGAGCTGGCCCCATTTTACAGAACTGAGGGCAACTGGGGGCTGTGAGCCTGTTGCTGCACTCATCAATCTATGGACCAGGATAAGTAATTGCCTAATTCATCTGCCTAATTCTTACTGAAGGTTCATTGCATTTATACTCTTCAAGACAAAAAACGGCGGGAACAAAAAACATCAAACTGAGGAGAAAAAAAGAGAAAGATGCCCAAAGAGGCCAAGTGGACATATTTTGTGCTTTGATTGCCTTTACCATCAGAGGGTGGACACAATCCACAAAGAATGTTCATTAATGTTGTTTTTCCTGTTCCACTATGTCCAAGCAACGCTGTGATCTGACCCTCATATATGTCGAAGGACAAACCTAATAAGAGGAAAGAAAGAAGGAAGGTAGAAGAAGGGGCCGATAGAATTAGAAACTATTGCTAGAAGCAGCTCTATGAAATATGTATTTATTTATTGAGAAAATTCATACCCCACCTTTCTGCCAAAGAAGACAGAATATTCAGGCAGTGCCATAGAGAGTACGTGTACCCTTGAGGAATGACAGCCATTTAAGCTAAGAACTCAGGTGAGCTAATAGGGAGAGTTAGTGGAAACCTGCCCACATGCTATGCCATCTCTCCCGTGTTGTTGTTTTTTCCAGAACACAACCAACGGGAATGAAGAGCAGGGACGCCCACTTGTGGCAGAGGGTTGAAAACATAAACATGTCTTACTTTTCAGGGCCTCCACCGTTTCACCCTTTTTAACAAAAGATTTCTGGACACCGTTGATTCTGAAAGAAGACAAGCTAAATTTATTTTTTAAACGTAATGCAGAATTCCAGCCGAGTTTCCCTAGCAAGATAAAAGCAAACAATATGCAGTGAACACATATTTACTGTATATTAACATAAGTATGACTGCATTGGCTTGCCCTGAAACCTGATCTACATATTCCGAAGAACTATAGACCTTCTGGGACACACACCAGATGGGGGATCACATCTTTCTCCCAAGAGTCAATGGTGCAGTGCCCAGATGAAAGCAAAGTTCCATGTGTATTTTCTGAACATGTAGGCTGATTATCATTTCTTCCTCTCATGAAAGAGCTTACACACATAAGCAATAGCGGATGTGGAAATAGGTAACAGAATTCCCTGTGACATTACTGTAAATGACAAAACGGGACACTTCTAAACTCAGGGTCCACTATATTTATTATTGAGTCCCTGCTATAAACAGGAATATTGGCTGGAAGGCATTCCATGTGGACTGGATGGGCTGTGCATCACTTCCCATCAGTGCTAACCTGGTCTTACACAAAGACCTATGGCTCACTTCCAGTGATGGGCCAACCAAGTTTCTTTGTCTAGGTGACAAATCCAAGGAGCTTCCCTCTGTGAAAGAAGCAATTGTGTCTCTTGAAGGATGAAGCTGTAGCTGTTATATTTTTTCCTGCTTCAGGGAAACATCACTGTCTTACTTCATGCAAAGCAGAAGCTTCCTTCTTGCCTTTTATCAGTAAAGGAATGCATGGTACATGTCATCAATGTGCCTAATTGCAACCCCTGCAGAAGTGTTAACTTCTGGATCACTTTCCTCAAACTTTTACTTTACTGAGAGCCCGATCCTATGCATGTCTACTTGGAAGTAAGTTCCACTATATTCCATGGGGCTTACTCACAGGTAAGTGTGGATAGGATTGCACCCTTAGTGTTTTGATTGGATCGAGTCACAACTTGTGAATTTCATATGGTGAACTTCTTTCCTCGCCTATTTGTAGTATGTTAACAAGCATCACTTACATATGAAAAGCATCACACACCAGTGACTTCACATCCCTGAACAATAATTGTTACGTACAGGTACCACGTATGGAACGTGATGGTGCTGTGGGTTAAACCGCTAAGCTTGCTGACCGAAAGGTTGGCAGTTCGAGACCACACAACCGAGTGAGCTCCCATCGCTTGTCCCAGCTTTTGCCAACCTAGCAGTTCAAAAGTACGTAAAAATGTGAATAGATAAATAGGTAACACTTCAGTGGGAAGGTAACAGCATTCTGTGTGCCTTGGCATATAGTCATGCCAGCCACATGACCCTGGAACTGTCCTCGGACAAACGCCGGCTCTTCGGCTTAGAAACAGAGATGAGCACTGCCCCCTAAAGTCGGTCACAACTAGACCATTCAGTCATGGGGAAACCTTTTACATTTACCACATATACAAGTTGCAATATCGATTACCATTACTTACTGTTCTCACTATAACTGTAGTAATGGTTCACTATTCAACAACACAATTACTAATAATAATAACAACTAAATACTAATAACTGACGTTCGCAGTTAAAAATAAAATGCAGCACACAAAATCCATCATACCTGATGGCTTCTTTTCCCTGAAATTCAGAAGACACAGGTTCAATCATCTCATTTAAATTTAGATTCCCACTAATGCTGCTCTCATACAATTCCTTATAATTCTTCATTTGCTTTAGCCAAAAGGAGGGCTTCAGAAAGAAGAAGGAACTTCGCCGCAATCCATATTCACCTGAGCAAAAAAAAAAAAAAAAAGACAAAGGTGTGTAAAATTAAATACAAACTAGGGTTACTATACAAATTTGAAGAAGAAATACTGTACTTTGGCAGTTTTCCAAACCTTTTGGTTTGTTGTGCAAATTGTAACCTTATTTTGGGAACAGGCCCTGATTCAGGAATGCTTGTTAGTACTTGAGTGTACTTAAGCATATCCTTCAATTTTCAGCATATATAATGCTTAACTACCTTTTCTGAATCCAACAGGAATATACATTTAAAAAGCCTTTGCAGAAAGATTGGAACCGCAGGCTGAGAAAATGTGTTTAAATGTGTTCAAATTATTTGTGGTATTCTCATACTTGTAACATAGACTGGTTAACAAATTGTGTGAGACATACGAATTGTTATTTGTTTTTTTCAGATCAATAGGTGCAAATCTGGAAAAAAAGAGAAACAAAAACATGAGGTTTGAAATGTTTTAATAGGCCAATCCTTAGCACACACCTGGCCTCAATTTCTGAAGTGCTTCCTATGTCTGTTATTCACAACATGAACATTCATAACTCCTGCCTTCATAAGAGGTGGGGTCTGCCATATTCCTCGGGGCAATGCATATTGCATCAATTATAGTCCAGTTCCTTACCAGCGCACTTACCATATCAAATCAAAAGAATTCAAACGAAAGCCCTCTCAACTGGATTCGACAGTACTAGGTGTGCATATTGCTGGGTGTGCACATTGCAGGAAAGACAGTCCGGGAACTTTGGAGTACCCGGGGTGGGCCATTTCCACCAGGTTCCAGTCTGAGGTTTTAGGATTTTGCATGCATTTTGGCCCATTTACAGATTGGGACCTGGTGGAAATGGCCCACCCCGGGTACTCCAAAGTTCCCGGACTGCCTTTCCTGCAATGTGCACACCCAGCTCTGAGAAAAACTGCAGTCATACCTGTGGTTGGACTGTGTCCGAGCTTGGGACTGGCGCAGTTTACGTATAGGACTTTTCAATGCATTTTGGCCTATTCTCAGAATGGCATCTTGTAAATGGCCCACTTCTGGTACTCGGAGTTTCCCGGGGTTTCATCCTGGCAATATGCACACCTAGTACTGTCGAATCCAGTTGAGAGGGCTTTCGTTTGAATTCTTTTGATTTGATATGGTAAGTGCGCTGGACTATTAACAGACCTTTTGGTGAGAGACTCTTAGCCTATCTAAGATCAGCAGGACTTCTGGCAAATACAACTTCTGTTGGCCTGGGTGACTAACAATCTGCTGCTTTTATATCTGGGCTGCATGCGAACGTATTTCAAATTGAAGCTCCTTAAATTTTACAGGGCAATAGTATTTCTGCTGGTGTGCCATTTAGTTTGACTGAATTTTTGCTTTAGAGATGAAAACGTTCCAGTTACAAGAGCAAGAACACACTTCAAAGCCTTCACGATGCACAGTTGGTTGAATAGTACTTAAAACATGTGCTGCTCCCCAGATCTAGAGCTTGTTCCATGCATGAAAACAGCACAAGACTCTGCTGCACAGGGATGGCATATCTACAAACCCATCTATTGGAAGTACAGACCTGTTCCTACCCATGGGAAAAATAAGTAAGCTGCTTAGCTAGAGCGGTGCATCAGCAGGTTTACAACCTGTGCTACATGATCCGGTGTAGCCTGACACAAGCAGATGACCATGAGCCTTCCTAGCATCTCTAAATGTAGAATATGAAGCATCTTTATTTTGGTTATACCTTACTTTTTCCTTTAATGATCTAAGGTTGCTTATCTATGGTTCCCAGGCAGTTTCTCACTTCAGAAATGTATAGGGTCAGATTCACTTCGCTTCTGCTAAACAGAACTGTGCCATAAGCCTTTGGTTCTCTGAGCTATTCTCTGTATCTCTGCAACAGGCTGCACCTTACAGAATATGGCAGAATATAATGCCTTTGGATAATGGCTCTGGATCAAGACTCAGGGCCATGACTAGCCCAGAGATTAGACAACCTGAATGCATCACATCAAGCAGTGCCTTGGGGTGGGGTGGGGGCATAGGAAGAGCCCTGCTGAATCAGACCAAAGGCCCATCTAGTCCAGCTTCCTGTATCTCACAGTGGCCCACCAGGTGCCTCAGGGAGCACACGAGACAAGATGCTTGCATCCTGTTACCACTCCCCTGCACCTGGCATTCTGAAGTAGTCTACTACTAATGTAAGGAGGTTGTACAACGCATCATGGTCTATAGCCCATGATGGACTTTTCCTCCAGAAATCTGTCTAATCCCCTTTTAAAGGCACCTAGGCCAGATGCCATCACCACCTCCTGTAGCAAGAAGTTCCGCAAATTACCCGCTGGGTAAAGAAGTATTTCCTCTTATCTGTTCTAACTCACTTTTAGGGCGCAATCCTAAACAGCGCTGGATTAGTATGGCCGCCCGCCCACATTCCGCCCCTTGTGTCGACGCGATGACGTCCCCTGGTTCCGGTGTTGAGAGATGGAAAGGAACATCCCTCTATTGACTCTATCCAACCCATACAGAATTAGAAGGAAGGAAGCAAACTGTCCCCCTGCCTTTGAGCATTCTCTTACTACTTAATAAACAGAAAGAGAAGGCTCCTACATAGGAAGGAACT
Source organism: Lerista edwardsae (assembly GCA_029204185.1). Classification (NCBI taxonomy): domain Eukaryota; kingdom Metazoa; phylum Chordata; class Lepidosauria; order Squamata; family Scincidae; genus Lerista; species Lerista edwardsae. The sequence goes on from JAJKFI010000064.1 coordinate 120,519, forward strand.
AAATACAGTACACAAGACATTTTTCTACAAAGTGCTACTAAGTTTGTGCTAAGTCTCGGACTTAATACCGATCCAGACATTAATGTTTTGACTTTAGAAAATATTTTGGAATATTTTAATTACTGCCCTACTGTTTACGTAAACCTCGTTGAGACCCTTTTTTGCTGAACATTTTACTGACATATTCTCACAAAATTAACATGATATAATATTGTTTTGATGCTCTGCATTTTTCCAATTCAAACGCACATACCTGGAATCACCTGATCCAGATAAACAGCCAGGAGCAGGTAAAGCATGCTATCCAGGGCCAATAGCATAAGAGCAATAACTAGGGGATAAGGGCCATGAGTTAAATTTGAGAGCACAGCCCCTTCTTCATAATCTTCCAGGTGCATAACCTGCAAACAAATACAAAAGCTGCAGATGATATGGAACAGCATTCCTTTATTAAAAAATAGAATTACTGAAAAATTATATTAATGCCACATAAATCTTGGATTTGCTATTATAGACAAAAATAGCAGGACTCACCTTTTCAGGGCAGTAATATCGAGTCTGGTATAATTTACCCCTACTCACTGCGTAAGGAGCATTTTTTAAGTGCTGCTTGTCATATCCCTGCTAACTGGGCAAGAGGTGATAGGATCTGGCCGGCACAAGAGCCACTGTATAGCACATTTGGACCACTCTTGTAGTCAGGGGGGAAGGCACACATCTGTGTGCTGGCCTCTCTGACTCTGAGAGTGCAATCCTAAACTGGAGTTAGGTGGGCATACACTAAGCCAGCAAAGTCTGGCCAGCACAAGGGCCACCATAAAGCATGTTTGCACTACTCTCAGAGTCAGGGAGGATGGCTCATATCTGTGTGCTGGCCTCTCTGACTCTGAGAGTGGTCCAAACACACTTTACAGTGTCCTTTGTGCCAGCCAAACTTTGCTGACCTATCTGTGCCGGTCTAACTCCAGGTTAGGATTGAGCTCTAAATGAGCACAATAGAACTGAACCACTGCTAACTGGACAAGAGGCACTTTTTCAAGTGGTGTTCCTCTTATATTTAGCAGGGGGAGAGTAATTGTCCTTCTTCACCCCTACGCAGTATCTTTTCTAATGGCTGTTGCTGGTGATGTTCTGCAATTTTTTTTAGACTGTGAGTCATTTTGGGACAGGGAGCCATTTAATTTTATTATTATTATTATTATTATTTGCTATTAAACCACTTTGTGAACTTTGTGTTGAAAAGCGGTATATAAATACTGTTTGATGATGATGATGATGATGATGGTCGTATATTTAGTAGGGGGAGAGCAACTGCACTATGCACTTCAGCAGAGTATCTTTTCCAGTGACTGTCTGCTAATATTTCTTCTGCATCTTTTTTAGATTGTAAGCCTTTTTGGGATAGGGAACTATTTTAAAATGTAGTCAGTCTTCTTTATATGCTAACTCATTATCTGTGAATCTGCTTATCTGCAAGGGGCAGCATTGCTACTTAGCTTATTATCTGCGCCTCTGTCCTACTTATCCACTTTGCGACCAGCGCTGACCCTTTTAAAATGGCTGGCAGAAGCATCCGCCAGCCATGTATAAGAGGTCCATGCTGGATGCAGGTGCCATTCTGAAAATCCCTGCAGCCTCCGGAAGGTCTCTGCAGCACTCAGAGCTCTTTTGGCACTTTGTGCTGCTTCCTGAGGATCTCTGCTGTCTTTATTCTGATGGCAGATAAGGGTACCTCTTGCACCTAACCCCACTGATCCCACTGGATCAGTGATTCATTATCTGCGAATTCACTATCCGCAAGGATTTCCAGGAACCAAACCTTAGCGGATAATGAGGACTGACTGTATTTTGCAATACAAGCCACTGTGTGAACTTTCTTGCTGAAAAGCAATACTGGTAGCTATTGATTTACACGATCTTAATTTGCACATTTCTGAAATGGTGCAATTTGCAAAGTAAGACTGGATGCACAATTTGTACAGACCTATTTTTCAAAGAGGATGGTCAAGCTTCCTGTGCTTCCTCACGTTTGGCCGGCAACAGAGACAACCACATTTGCCAGTGTGAGTACAACTCCCCTTTTGCAATCTGGAGAGGCTTTCTAAATCACACTATACCCGCCTGCCAGCCCAGCCCTCTCTTGGCAGGCAACCACTGTCTCTGCCTCTCTTCTCCCCTCCCTATTCCCACTTCAGCTTGTTCTGCAGGAATCCCCTTAGGCGTTGCCATTCCAGGGGGGGGGGTTGTGGAGCTGGGATGCGGCCATTAGGCTGCATCCAAGCTCCTGTCACCATGTCACATGGCCGTATCATATCAGATATTTGTAATCAATCCTAAACTGAGGCGCAATCCTAAACTGTAATGTAATCCTAAATCCTGAACAGGGCGCAATCCTAAACTGCGTTAGGCCAGCATAAGCTAAACCAGCAAAGTTTGGCCAGCACAAGGGCCACCATAAATTATGTTTGGACCACTCTTGGAGTCAGAGGGGTGAGCCATCCTCCCTGACTCGGAGTACTCTAAACATGCTTTATGGTGGCCCTTGTGCTGGCCAAAATTTGCTGGCTTAGTTTATGCTGGCCTAACTCCGGTTAGGGACGTGGTGGTGCTGCGGGTTAAACCGCTGCTGCTGGGCTTTCTGACCAGAAGGTTGGCAGTTCGAGACCATGCGACAGAGTGAGCTCCCGTTGCTTGTCCCAGCTCCTGCCAACCTAGCAGTTCGAAAGCACATAAAAAATGTGAGTAGATAAATACTTCCCACTTTGGTGGGAAGGTAACAGCGTTCCACGCACTATGGCGTATAGTCATGCTAGCCACATGACCATGGAAGCTTGTCCTTGGAGAAATGTCGGCTCTACAGGCTTAGAAACGGAGATGAGCACCACCCCCTACAGTCGGTCATGACTAGACCATTCAGTCGTGGGGAAACCTTCGCCTCCCTAGGAATCTGGAGTCGCTCCCTTTAACCCTCTGAGTGCCGGCCAACCAAGAAGAAAAGCTCTTTGCAGAGGAATTGGGAGGGGGGAGAGTGAAGTGGACGGAGTCAGCCCTAATTTTAACTAGTGGAACTGAGTTCCCCTGTGTTCCCCCTGCATGACATCACTGCTTTAACTCCAGTTTAGGATTGCACTCACAGTGAGGTTACTGTTCATATGAGACTGCATGCCATGGCAGCAAGTACATGAGATGCTTTACTGACCTGTGCAACACCAACTAAAAATGTGCACTGACACAAAGGACTTAATAACCACACAAAGGACTTTGGAAACTCCTCCAACAGGACAATGGCCAGGCCCACAAATCCAAAAGCGAGTGTTGTCAAAAATTCAACTGTGCCAACATGTTTTGATTTTTTGAAAAGAGGAGTCAACATAAACGCAAAGAAAACCTGACCAAAATAGAAAAAAAATATTTTAGAACACATAAATTTTGATTAAAAATATATTTCTCATTGACAAATGCTTTCTTTTCTTTTGCAAGAAATACAACATATCTGCTCATTTGATACCTATTACTGCACACACAACATAAGATCTGTAATGAAAGACCTCATCTGGCTTCATCAGGCGAAAGATTATCTTTTGATATAATAACTGTCCCTATTTTAGTAATGGGATCAAAGGAGTGAGTGTAATAAGGAACACATTATATTTGCCTTATGTGCTGAAAAATATGTCCTGAGAATAACAAACAACGATTGCCTTTTTCAAAAACAGTGTTTTCTATTTATAGTTCTAGATTCAGGCTGCAATTCTATGCCATTTCCTGGGAGTAAGCTCTACTGAATGCAATGGGAATAGACATGGTTAGGATTGTGCTCTCAGAATAATGCAAATGGTTGAGACATGTTTCAGGACATGGTGTTATTTTTATAGTTCTTACGCTGCATGAGATTTTGCAAAATTGTGTTCATCAAGGTGCCCAGAACCATACAGAATAGGGGCCTGATTCTACCGTCGGCAGAGTATGGGAATCTTCTATATCAAGGATGGCTGTTTGGAACATTGAACTACATCAGGAACGGATAAGGAGTATCCAGAGATTGAATGCTCTTCCCCAGCCTTAATGTAGACAGATGTTTCCTGACACCTGCAGATATTAACCGATAGTGTGCATAAACCAGGTCTATTTCAATCAGTGGTGGATTTGCCAATATGAATTTGGCCCGCTGTTAGTGACCACTCAGAAAAACTATTTAAAAACACAGAAAAATTCTGTGGAACGCACAGTAAATATTGCAATTAAATCTAATAAAGGAGAGTTATGCAGTCACTGTAACCATTTCAGTACATTTAACACAAAACGACAAATAATGTCTACCAAACTGAGAAAAAAAAAGATGTAATCATTTGGAACCTGCTCAGTGGTTCCCAAACTGTGGGTCGGGATCCACCAGTGGGGCACGAGCCAATTTCAGGTGGGTCGCGAAGCTCCTAGAGCAGCCATATTGAAAATATGGAAGATAAGATGCTAGAAAGAGGGAGGGTTGTGCAGTTGTTTTGCTTGTGTCAAGATTGCAAATAGGGTTTTTTGCACTTTGCTATTGGAAAATGGCTGAGACAAAACCCAACTTACTGCTACGTTTTCAGGAAAGCAGCATGCTCTGGAGTCACAATGACAGCATTTCCGGCCCTGACATCACTTCCAGTGGGTCCCAGACAGATTGTCATTCTAAAAAGTGGGTCCAGTGCTAAAAAGTTTGAGAACCACTTTGCTATATTACAACCATTCTAAGCAAATAATTCACATGAAAAACAAATTGTATGTCACAAGGAAGGGAGACTCTAAAACATAGTGCCCTTGAGATAACGACAATGAACACACACACACACACTTACGGAGGATATTCCGTATAGGAAAAAAAGAAGAAATATCACAAAGTTGCTACTTTTGGGAAAGAGCGAAGAGAATGTTGCAATGACCGACATGAGAAGAGACATGACAAATATCAGACTGGTGTACAGTAGGACCCAAGAAAGCCTAGAAAAAGGAAAACACAATGAAGGTTCATGAATTCAAAGTCATTTGCAAAACTACAGACGAGTTATTTACCTGTAACTAATATTTTTGAATCATCTGTACAGTCCCACCATTGGGTTTGTACCCTTCCTCTTGGACAAAGAGGTGTGCTTCTCTGGGCATGTTTTGAGGGGTAAGCACAACCTTACCACCAGTAAGGAGACACCAGTAGTGAGAAGGAAGGCAAGTTGTGTGACAGGTAATACGACTGTGCTGCTGCCAAGCAGGGAAGCCTGGGGACCATCTCTGCAGCCCTGCCCAAGGCTTGAAAATGTTGTAAAAAAAATGTTTTAAGCCACTTTCGGTTTTCAAACCAAAACAGCAAAAGCTGTTTACTCTTCACAGTAGCTTGAAGCTGCCTGGAGGGCTGCAGAGGGGGTTGCAGGCAGCAGCGTCATGCAGCCGGAATGCTGGGCGGGAGGAACGGGTGAGCGGCAGCCCGCCCGTTGCATACCGGTTCGCCGTCTTCCCCGCCCAGGTTGTCGCTCACCCGTTCCTCCCGCCCAGCATTCCGGCTGCATGACGCCGCTGGATGCAGGCTCCCAAGACCCTCCGGAGAGCCACAGCAACCAGGCAAATTGAAAAACCCTTTCCCTGTCCTGCAGCAGTACAATCATGGAGATTGCAAGAACCCAGGCGAACACAAGTTCCCAAAATCTGAGCAGGACTTTGGGAACCATTGGCCTATATAAAAGCTTTGTCTCTGTTGCTCACCAGTGTCTACCTACAGACATAGGAGGATTAATGCCTCTAAGGACTCTTACTTCTATGTCACCCATGGCAATGATAAAGGAACCAGACACCCAGGCTATCATTGGGTAAAGAGTGCCCATCTTCAATTCTCACCTTAAGGGCGCAATCCTAGCCTGGAGTTAGGCCGGCATTATTAGGCCAGCAAAGTTTGGCCAGCACCAGGGCCACTGTAAAGTGCGTTTGGACCACTCTCAGAGTCAGGGAGGATGGCACATGTCTGTGTGCTGGCCAAACTGTGCCGGCCAAACTGTGCCAGTCTAATTCCAGGTTAGGATTGCACTCTGAGTCACACTAAAACCCTCCTGCAGATTTCACTGGCAAGGGAGAACAGGAATATGTGATGAACACTTAATTAAGGTGGGAATTAGAAGGAAATGAGAAGAAATACTGCAGGCAACTGGCGAAGAGGAAAAGCTCTTTCATCTCTAAAACTATTTGCAAGATTGGATTGTCCAGATTTAAATGCCTGTTTTTAGTTGTTGTTGTTGTTGTTGTTTAAATTGGACCTGAAATAGCCACAATGATCAGGCAACTGCTCTTAGAATCAAAACTGATGGTGACCTATTAGGTTGACACGAAATGCTTGCTTCACTTAACCACAGACTGTGGTACACAAATGAGGTCACATTACTTCAAATTAAATGAACTCAAAACTATTAGCACAAAGAGTCTACTACAAGAACATCTTGCATTACTGTGAGAATAAGTGGAGACCAAAACATTATGTGCTAATTATGTGCTATTTCCCACTAGAGTAACATCATGAAATGGTTATGAGATAGTTTGCCCATCTATTATGTGTAGTTAACATCAAAGAGCAAAGGAGCATTTGCGCATACCAAAAGGCAGTGTCATGGAGCCCCATTATCATTAAAAATTCTTTCAATTTCTTCTCCTTTTCTGCCACAATATGGATTGCCAAATAATAGCCAAATGGTGAAAAGGCAATGACTAGGTAAATTAAAATGATTGCACGTGGAAAATTATCTATTTCCATAATGGCAGACTCTCCCATCATGACAGCTTTTGTTAATTCCAGGTCTTCCAAAACTGAATGATTAGTCTTCAACTAAGGAAAAAGAAGAAATTGTAAAAAAAAAAAAAAAAATTAGTTTCTATGCTGCCACTGAAGTTGTGTTGTCAGGTAATTATTATTTCCAAACAAAGTATAAATAATTGCAATGCCTGAAGAGACACATCCTTTCACATGAACCTGCCCATATGTTACAATGTAAAATTTGTGGTTCATTTTTGAAAATTGGGATTTGAAGGGAAAACCTATGTTTCAAGATGCTCTAGTCCAGACATTTACAGAAATAACCTAAAAATTCCTCATTGGATAAATACTGTTCACTAGGATGTGTGATGTTCTCGCCAGTAAATTGTGTGATACTGTATACTCATGTCCCAACTTCAAATAGACTGTTCGTAGCTCAGGAGGATTTTGCACCATTGGACTTGGAAACTCACTAATTGTGAATGTGTAAGATTGTCTTTCGATTTTTGGAACCATACAGTTGCGGAGCCAAGACGTCCTGAGGCCTCTTTTCCCAAAACTCCTTGACCAAACCCTTAAGACTGGAGACCTTCAGAACCAGTGAAAATTCCTCAACAGTGCACTCGCAGCATACCCTAAGGCAGCAATTTTCAATCTTTTTCATCTTATGGCACAGTGAGAAGATGCTAAAATTGTCAACGAACATTGTCAGTTTTTTGTCAGTTGACAAGGCACACCACACTGCTGGCTTGGGGCTCACATCCCCCCATGGCCCTACTAATAAATGACCAAGTTCCCACGGCACACCTGTGGACCATCTATGGCACACCAATGTGCCATGGCATACTGGTTTAAAATTGCTGCCCTTGTTTAGCAGATGACATAAGCTCCCAGGATGCAGAAAAAAGCCTAATGTACTGTATGTTAAAACTTCGATTATAACAGACAATTTTGATTCTTGGAGGGGGCATTCTGATTATTTATACCTACCTGTATAATTGCTGCATCAATACATATCTGTAGAGCTGTGAATCCATAGCGCCAATAAGTTTCGGCTTCACATATCTTAGAAGGGCTTGTACAACTGGCTATGGAAAATGAAATCATACAAGAAATTGTTTTGTTCTGTCTGCTAACTGTTTTGAAACACAAAAACAGTACAGTCCAAGCAGTCATTAGTTTCCTGCATGGTGCCTTCTGATGTAAAAAACCAATGGATTCATTTCATCCCCACTATTCTAGTTCTCATACTAGCTAGCACAGCCTATCTTACAATTCCATAGAGAGCAAAGTTCTTGTGTGAAGACGTCTGATGTTAAATCATTTTGTATGTTGAACGTCTCTTAGCTAGAAGATTAAATACAGCTTCATAAAAATACAGTCAATAAAATCACAAAAACTTTTTAGTAAAATATAGCAGTGATCTACTAATGATCACCATCTTAAATATTTAGGCAGTCCACAACAAAATTAGAGCACATTTCCAGCTTTAGTTCTTTAAAAATAACAGGTGCATATGTACACACAAACGCATGCGCACGCACACCCAAACACAATATTACCTCTTGATTCCACGGAAATTGCAGACAATGGAACCTTTGCTGGAGGAAATCTGAGTTGGTAGGACATGGAATTCTTGAAAATTATACCCACAAAATTCTGAGGGCTTCGAAAACTAGCCTTTTGCATTTCTGCCTCACTTAGAAATTCTTCAGTAATTATTCCTGCAAAACATCAAAATTGTCCACTATTTTTTTTTTATCTCTGAACGGCTGGATGAGAACTCCTAAAGTTATTTACAACAATGCATAACCAAATTAAAATGGTATCTTTGTGTCATTTCTCTAGTATAAAAGAACACAGCTTTCTTATATTTGTGAAACAAGAGAGATACTTTTTTTATTCTATATAGTACACTGGGATCTGCTCCTTTTACAGGATAAGATGCTGGTGTTCCCCATTCAAATCATGCCCAATGTGGCAATATTATGCCCAGTGCCAGAACTTGCACTCACTAGGCAGACATGAAAAGCTAGTCAATTGTATGTTGTTTGCTAGACCCAGGCTTTGTGTGTAACCATAGCAGTAGGGATATTCATGCAGTTGCTTGGATATGAGGTTACTGAACATGATTTCTTTTTTTCCCACCCCCCCCCCCCGCAGATATAAATTCTATTTTACTGTTTCCATGGATTAAGATAGTAGCACTGGATTATCACTGAAAGGCTTCTGGGATCTTTACTAGTGAAGGGAAGGAGCTCACTAGAAACTTCTTCCATGCCTCTCAGCAGTGGTGTTCCTAGAGAAGGGGTGTTTTTGAGGAGCCTGAACTCCTATATAAAGCGGCCCCTCCCTCTCGCCTTCAGAACCATTCATGCCTGTGACAGCAAAGCCTCTGAGCCAGCTCTCCAAACTGGAATGTCTCTGACTGCAAATGCAAAGGGGAAGGCGCTGTACACAGGAGTTCAGGCTCCTGAAAAATGTAGTGTTTTGCCCCTCCCTAGGAACACCAATGCCTCTCAGAGCATCTACTAATATCAGGAACCTGCTGGACGCAGTCCTATAGAAGAAGACTAAAGAAGCCTCCAGAACCTTGTTGAACATTCTGCCCCTGCTCGTGAATGGAAGATACCTCACACGCACTGTGTGTTTTAGGGTGGGAAGAATGTTCAACACCTCAGTTCCTTTAAGAACTGTACCCTAAATTCAAAATGCAAGATTCAAAGACAGAGCAATGGTACAACCATCTGTGTGCAGATCATAGCCCTGTAGTAAACTGGGTACCTACATTGAGACCAACTCAGGGTTGATGTCATTGGCCTGCAACCTCTAAGGAGGACAAGTGTTGCAACCAAGCCACAGGTTTTTCTGCAGAATTGGCCTAAGTATGATGTTTCATCTTCTTAGGGCAACCTCCAGTATAGGTCACCTCACGGAGTGGGGCTTAAGGTATTTATTGTGTCCAGTTGTGGGCATTGTCTTAGTCCTGATGGTTCTCTGCAGAGAATTTTTTTTTCTTCAGTTCTTTTTTACTATTCCTGAAGCACATCCTGAGCCCGTTAGTTCATCTGTGTAGAGGAACCTGGTGGTATTGAAAAGACAGACTTGCAGGAAATACAGACATCTCTCAGCAGGGGTGAGAGCCAATTCCCAGAGTGCTGACTTGAGGCAAAGCTCCTTGTTGTGTTCCTCAAGTGACTGGAAACATTTTTACAATGGTTGCAGGTGTCCACAATGTCACTCTCTCCGAAGGGAGGATTCCTCAGGATGTGCTTCAGGAATAGTAAAAAAGAACTGAAGTAAAAAAAATAGTAAAAAAGAATTGAAGGATTGGGCCTTCTTCCTGCCTTCAAAGCACATGGAGGGTTTCCAAGTGAGAGCGGATATAGAATGCTTGAGGAAATTCTGGAAACTTCTGAAAGTTGGTGTTTGGGCATGTACAGAAGTCTCAGAGGCTCAGAGACCACGGAGAAGAAGAAATACTTTTCCAAGCAAAGACCATGTTTGAGCAGCCATTCTGATAACCTTCCAAGTACTGTACATATAAGCAAGTACATTTACGGAGGGACAGAGAAACATGAAAGCTCACAATACCTTCTCTAAAGTATTCTGAAGATATATGGTACATGATTTTTCTTGTCATGTCGGTTGGTGGTGTGAAGCCAACAACAAATTCAGATATGCTGGAGTGATCCACAGAATAAAGATCAGAATCAGGTACCTCATCGTATTTCTTGTTTGGATACATCATGCTCATTAATATTAGCCAAAATAAAAAGAAAAGTGGAAGCAGGACTTCCTGCACAAATGAAATGAACAAATTAAATGGACAAACAATCAGGGAGAGCCATCTATATTTGCATTCATGCACCTAACTCCATGGACTATAATGTGCTTAAGCATACATAGAAGAATGACTGAAGCCTTAAAGATGACTGCAAGGCCTACACATCAGTGTAATTCTCCATTCACAAGTTATAATTTTTCAATGCTGGTGATACTGAAATCGTGATTAACTATCAGCATATTATTATATATACATGATAAAAAAAATAAACAGGAGAGGACATCTGATGTCTTCAGAAGCCAATGCTCCATTTCTCTGTCCAGGAATAGTAAAAAAGAAAACTTACCCCTCACATTTTCCCTGGCAAATATCAGATTATGTTCAACTAGGACAAACAATGACAGAAAAAATGCCCTAGTCTGGAGGCTTGTTGGGCATATGTTATAGTTCTAATGTACTTATCATGCTCAAATGCATTCGATACTTTATGGTACTTCCCCATAAAGCCTAAAGTATTTTGGACAACTCCATGCACACAAACATACTAACCAGTGGGGTACTGCAATGAATACAAAAATATACACTTCTTGGAGTGTATCCAAACAACTGCAGTTGGAGGTTGGAGTCCTAATGTACAGCTTGTATTCAACAAAATAGGTTTTATATTTACATTGTTTTATATAGCAATGAGACGGCCACTTGAACACAGTACACCTTTCATACTAGATAAAGTATCAACATGTCTAGTATAAAAGAAATGTATCAAATTCACTTTATTCAAAATCAATGCTACTTAGACACACACAAATCCTACTAAGCAAAAATATCCAAACAAATCTGCTTTTAGGATTAAACAGTTTATAATTCTTTTCAGGGTAACTCCTTATGGATCAAGATGACACTAAGCCTGATTCTGTAATGGTGTGATTACTGTTCAAAAGCAAACCAAAAAAAGAAAAGAAACAGCGAAGGGGATAGAGCCTGTTCTTTTATTTCCTTTTTTGTTTTGTTTAAATGAGATGCATGCTGTACTGCAAAAGGAAACAATTTTTAGATGCATCGTTGCAGAGGAAGGAATATTTAGTATGTGAAACTACTTAGGCTGTGAACAATTACAAAGGTCCAAATTGAAAAAAGAGGTAAGTAATCTCTTACAATTCCTGCATAGTGTATGTCTGTGCAGAGAGGCAGCAACCATTAACCATAAGTAACCATAAGTCAGAGACACTTTAGAACAAATGTCAAAGACAGTTATACAAACTCACATAAACGAATATCACAACTGTGATGGCTGAGCTATAGGGGAGAGGCTTTGCAGCTCAGCCATTAGAATATGCAATGAAAACCCTGAAAAAACAATTGGTTTTTTCAGAATGCACCAGAGTGCACAGAGAGAGAGAGAGAGAGAGAGAGAGAGAGAGAGAGAGAGAGAGAGAGTTTCTTATCTCTCAAAATATTTCATTTGTATAGGCCCTATGTTGAGTGATGAACACAACGATCCACTGATTTTGCCCCATTTGCCAGGAAAACCTTACATTGTCCAATCCTGATCTAACCCTGAGAGAGTTATATAAGAGCATGATGCCTGGGCCAAAGGTGAACTTTTCCTAGAATATCAAGGTGGTGTTACCCCCCCCCCCACAACATAGCTAACATCCACCACTTCTGTGAATGCAACAATTCATAGTATCAGGATCATATAATTCAAAACATTTATGAAATTGGTTTTACAACAAAGGACTAAAGGAATGATTCTGAAAGACCTAGTTAAAATGCAGCCCAAATCGATAAACCAATACCCTTAAAGGAGCAACAATATTTTCTTCCCATAACTGTGTTGCTTTCACAGTTAGATAAACACAAGAATACAGGTGATCAACTCACCTGAACGCTACTCTTTTTAGTTCTCCATTTAACAAGGCAGTTCTTGTATAAAAGAGCTCTGGTTTGTCGCCATACCCCTACTTGTCTTGGAGCATCTGTAGACATTGTAGCCTCCTTAAAAAGCAAAATACATGTTGTGTGATGCATGAGATTAATTGCACCTTCTAAAATTCCAAATTTAGATATTTTTTAAAAGCATCAAAAAGACATTTTCTTCAATAACATAATCGATTTCATTTACTTATTACCCAAAAGGTATCTTTTAAAAGTTCCAAACCATACACCCATCCATTTTCAATTCTATACTTTTCTTCCAATGTACACATTTCACTAAAAGCGGAAGTGCTTTGATTGTGTAAAACGAGGCTTTTTACCTCACTGGGGGTGGGGCTCACAGAGCGGGCTGCGGGCCTCCAAAGACTTGCCAAGACCAGCACGACTCCCCCCATAAGGTAAGAACCCCCGGGGGTGCCCACAGCTCCACGATCACTGTGGTGCTGCTGGCCACCCTCCCCAGCCCCAGTCCAAACCGCTGCAAGCACTTACAGTGGTTCCAACGTCCGAGTAGGACATTGGGAACCTCTGATATAGGAGGTGGTTATCGAAGGACTTTCTACTCCTCCTATGCATATAGGCAAAGATCAGCATGTTCATTGCTGCTTGACCTGGGTGCCTGCAGCCGAATTTGCAGGTATTTGTTTGCAATGCCCACAGCTAGGCTTACAAACAGGCTGGCCGTATAAATGTCAGACCTTAAAGGGGGAGCTTTTTGCTAGCTATGCTCAGTGCTGAGAGAGACAGGGCAAATAGGAAATGATTTAAAATAAAAAGATATAAGGCAGTGGTTCTCAAACTTTTTAGACTGGGACCCACTTTTTAGAATGGCCCTGGTGTCAGGACCCACCGGAAATGATGTCATTAACCTGGAAGTGATGTCACAGCCCTAAGTGAAAGTATCAAGCATAATAAAATGGCACTCCTGGAATGCAAATTGGCATTCTTGGACAGCAGCAGTTGCACAACCATGAAACATCCCTGACACAAAGCAAGATTAGGACAACGTATTATGTAAAAGTACTCAACACAATTTTTAAAAACCCTCACTTGAAAATTAAAACTGTTAATATTCACAGAAAGAATCCAGTGAGAGTAAGATCTGCAGCTTCCAAGATGGCTGCTCCCAGCTTTCCGTAACCCACCTGATATCAGGTCTGACCTATCAAGTGGATCCTGACCCACAGTTTGAAAGACACTGCTATAATGGCCTTTGAAGGCATGAGCTGTCAACTCCACAGTTCAGCAAACTGATTAGCTTTTAAGCAAGCAATTAGCCTTCAAACTGTGGTTCAGACTCTGGCCTGGCCTAGATTCTTGACCATCAGATGCAACAACACCTAATGATCTGAAGATAGCATGAAATAGAACGTTCTTAGTAATAATACATTAACGTCTTAATGTATTATTAATAATAAATTCAATGACAGTAATTTACTAAGGTTAAATACGAATTTTTTAAAAGGAGACAAAGGTCACACTGGCAGTTTATTACTGTCTAAATGTTGAAAAAATCATCATACAGACTTGAGAATCTATATAAGGCCTACATTCTCACTCACACATTCCCACTAAACAGAACTACCAAATAGCTGTAGATGGCTGGCAAATTCTCTTTCATAGCTTAAAGGCAGGCACTAGCATTATAATTGAAATGCCCCATAAAATTAAATGGACAATTATAACATAGGGATTGATCCTTTCTCAAAGGCTGTAAATAATTTAATACCCTGTGATTTCATCATGCAAGTAACAAACACCCTTGGTTCAGACTTTTTAGACAGATGGTTTGAGATTACTTTCCAACAGCTAGGTGACATGTTTAATTCTTTTCACAGAATACAGAGATAAACTTAGTGCCAGGGAAAAAAGCTTCACTGAAACTTCCAGGGGAACCAACTCCATGGAAAAATGCAAAGTATTTGCAGTCACATAACAACAGTAAGAAGGTATTTATGTTAAAAGCAAACCAAACCAAACCAAAGTAGGCTGATGAAACTTCCACGTAGCAGTGTTATGAGAACTATGTCCTTCAGGGAATGGAATTTCAGTGGCCCAGTGAAGAAATTTCTGCTCTCAGAGGAACCTGGTTCCCTGGAATGTTGATGCCATTGCGCTGGTTACACTAAAAAAAAAAAATTAAAAATACTCTAATAGGTGTCTTGTTTTGGTACATTTACTTCAAGGTAACCCACATAACAGACTATAAAAGCTATAAAAGTCATTTCAGTCCCCTGCTAAATGGCCTTTTCAAGTGGCAACTCTCTTACATTTGCAAACGGGAGAACAACTATCCCAGCATACTGTCTCTCCAAGTGGTTGTTTGCTGATATTTTTCTGGTGTCTTTTTTAGATTCTGAGTCCCGTTAGGACAGGCTGACACTATTATCTCATTCTTTTTTAGTTTCAATGTAAACTGATTTCAGAACTTTTTCTTGAACTTTTAATAATAAATTTAGTACCGTTTTCCCCCCACAATGTTTTAGAGGGCAATCCTAACCTGTAGTTAGGCCGGCACAGTTACGCCAGCAAAGTTTGGCCAGCACAAGGGCACCCTAAAGCACTTTTGGATCACTCTCGGAGTCAGGGAGGATGGCGCATGTCTGTGGGCTGGTCTCTCTGACTCCGAGAGTGGTCCAAACATACTTTAAGGTATTCCTTATGCCA
The DNA here is from genome assembly GCA_029204185.1 of Lerista edwardsae. Classification (NCBI taxonomy): domain Eukaryota; kingdom Metazoa; phylum Chordata; class Lepidosauria; order Squamata; family Scincidae; genus Lerista; species Lerista edwardsae. The sequence continues at coordinate 135,680 of JAJKFI010000064.1, forward strand.
GCCAAATTTTGCTGGCCTATCTGTGCCTGCATAACTCCAGGTCAGGATTGCGCCCTTAGCGACTTTACTTCAGCTTCAGGAATTAACATTGCTCATACTAGATTCTATGCATTCACCAAGGCGCACCATGAAGAGTTATACAGCAAAAACAAACGGTTTCTTCAAGTTCAATGAGGGCCCAATCCTATGCAGCTGCAATGCAGCTCTGATGTAAGACAACAAAGATTCCCTTACTCTGAGGAAGACTCTACAACTGCCCTCTGACCGCAGGATGCAGAACATGCCCCATTGGCACAGCTACATCAGCTCTGGAAAGTGGGACAGGATTCTGAATTATGAAAGGTTTTCAATGCATAACTGTCAGCAAGTCTCCCAAAGTTACTAACCTAGAAAACCGTGAGCCTGCCTGTGCACACCTTGGCTAACATTTTCTGACACAATGGTGGCTTAAGGAAAAGATATGTGCATTTCCAGTTATATAATTTTAGAAGTTGTCTGCCTGTTCACCTGGAATTAGTACTACTACATTTTTTTAAAAAACGCTTACATTTACTTCATGAAATGAAATTCATACTTTTTGTCTTCAGTATTTTCCTTGCCATTCCTTATTACAGTACCGTAATCCAGTGCTCCAACTAATACCAACTCAGGCGTAAGTGTGTCCTTAATGCTCAGCACCACTTAATTAATACTGGTCTTTATATTTAGTTAATTTACCAATTTAAACATTTAAAGATTAAATAAAACTTTTACTGATCTCTTACACATGTGTCTATAAATATAAATATACACAGGCCAGGGGGGAGGAAAAATTGTTCTGCTTCTTGCAATCTTCAGACCAAGCGAGTCAAACATAAGGCCCACGGCCTGATCTGGCCCAAATGATTATTGGGCTCTCTCATTATCTGCTCTAAGCCAACGAGCTGCAAAATTGCAATAGGAACAATGGAAGTTCCAGCTCAAGTTACCAGCTCCTATAGACGCTTATCACTTTCTATTCTTCTCTAAACCAGACGTGTGCAGATCACTGATCAAAGTGATGCTTGGTAGACAGACACGAGTGCAGATCAGATAGAAGTGATGCAGGCATGTGTGCCATGCAGATAAAAGTGTGCTTCTGTACGCCTCACTTCCAAAAGAATATTGTGGGGAAAGATACAAACAGCCCTGTACAGAGGTGCAAAGAAGGACTAACAAAACGTTCAGGTGCTTTTTAGCTTGGGGGAAAGGGGGGGAAGAAGAAGGCATAGGTTTATGAAACATGGTTTGGGCTGGGAAGCAGAGAGAAGACACAATATAGTAATATCTTTATTAATACCGCATAGAATTAAGGGAATTATAATATCCTTAATTATAATATGTGCATTCCCTTATATTACGGGAGGGGAGGCTCCAGCCTCCCCTATGCGCTCCTCGGATCTGCGCCTGCTGATTCGGCCTTATGGCCAAATCCTGGACCTGCCACATCCCGCCCTCCTCCCACCAATCCCAGAGCCATCCCATCATGGTGCCTGCCTCGCGCCGGCCGAGTTCGGCCAACACAGCGGCCTGCAGCACTGGTCCCATTGCCTTAGCGCCAATGCGGGGGTGCCAATTGGCACCTCCACGTCGGCGCTAAGTACGCAGCGTTGACGCAGCCCTGTTGCGTCGACACTGCGCATTCCATAGGATTGCGCTGTCCATCATGTCCCCCCTCAGGCCTCTTTTTTCTAGACTGAAGAGTCGCAAACACTGTAGCCTTTCTTCAGAATGAACACAATGGGACTTACTTTTGAGTAGACCGGCATAGGCTTGTACGGTAAATCTGTGTTTTCAGAGGCTCTGTTACCAATTTAGCAGAATATCTAGCATTCAGCAGATGAAATATTTTTATCAGAATAGTTCAGAATAGTGGAGCCAAATGTCATGAAATATGGTATATTGTGTATGACAATTCTATGTAAACATGCTATCTGGCCACTATAGTTGTGATGCATGAGCAATACCTCACTTACTGTCTAGACCAGCAGATCCCAAACTCCTCCTCAGATGTTGGGACCACTGCAAGTATTTGCGGGGGATTGGGGCTGGGGAGGATGTCCAGACAGCACCATAATGATCACAGCACCACAGGCACCTAGTGCCCTTTTAATGTACCTGTGAGTCAAGAGGGCCTTCGGGAGGGTTGGGGAGGCCCACAGTGGGTCTCCCTGAAGGAAAAAGAGCCCTGTTTTGAATGCAACTGCATGCTCCTGGTTTGTGCTGAAACCCAGACTACTAACCACAATCATGGTCCCTGAATGTAAAACAGATTTTCCCCAAGTTAGCATGTAATGTGCCTGAAAGCATGCCCAGTAACAATGTGCAGCTGCAACAATGACGATCCAGCTATAAACATGACAAATTGTACAAGGGCACACATATTACTGAAAGCCATGGATTAAAAAAAAAATCTGAATTCATGTATGTCCTTATATTAGTTCCTAATCCAGAAATGAAAATCTATGAGCAAAAAATGTTCCTGTGGATGGATTTCTGTCACCGGGGTTGGAAACTGGGAGGTCTTTAAAGGCATGAATTCAGCCTATACCTTGGGCAGCCCAATCTTATTCAGCACTGGTACAGCAGTGACATACAGCCCATACTGTCTCCAGAGCTGAAACTGAGCAGGATGGCTGTCTCCTTGGGTAAAAGAATATTTGTTCCCTTACCTCATGCCAAGTCTAATGGGGCTACTTGGATCAGTGCCAGGGAAATTGCTGGCGCAAGTCTGAGAGTCCCTTGCAGGGCACTCAGGCCTGGCACAGGGGTTAGGATTTGGTGGAGACCTCCTCCATTGCCCCAACCCTTTCCAAGACTGATCCACCATTCTGTCCTTCCCTTGCCTCTGCAACTTGGCAAGATATTATCTGCCCTGGCGGTCGCAGGTTCAGATCCGGCACTGGCAGGACAGCATAAGCCTGCCCACTGGCGCTCCTTGCTGTAAAGTAGTTGAAAAGACTTTACGGAGCTAGCACCAGTGCAGTTGCCACTGCGCCAGCGCTACTGACCCATAGGATTGGGTTTTAAGTTAAACATGTTGTAGACAAATGATTCTTCATTCCACAAAAGAAGCATCATTTTTAAAAATGACAAAGATAACCCTCATCTGGAGGGAAGAGGCACATTTGCTAATTTAAGGGAACATTCATGCGCACTACTAATCTTGCTCCCTTTCTTCAGAGAGAAGATGTGTTTTTAAAAATGTTGCTCTTTGGCAGCATGTTCCTAACAAATCTGTGACATCTAGCAGGCATTTCAGCATTTTCTCTCTATAGGGGTCTAAATGTCAAAATTTCCTACAGGAAAGTTATCGGGTTTCCTTGCCAAAACTGACAGTGTTGGCTTTGTGCGAAGCTTCTCTTGCAAAAGGCAATTTCTGACCAGACAGAGATATTCTGTGCAGCTATGTAGCTGATGGCTGCCATGTGCAGCTGAAACCTCTACTGAAGAGGCCTATTTTGTTTTTAAAATCCCTGAAAATTGCACATCTGTTCGCCCACAGAGTTAAAAGCACATTTTCAAAGTCATTTCCTACAATTCTGCTTGGTGCACCAGGAGCACCAGAACTTTAGCTAAAGAAAGTTGGCGAGATGTGACATGAAACAATACTGAACTAACATTATCTATGAGGTCATGCAGTTCTGCATGACCCTCACTGGCCACACAATCACACTACCTGATATGGAGAAGACTAATGAATCTGAAATAATGGAAGAGATGAGTGTGTGTGTGAACGGCAATGGGTCAGCATCCACACCCCTTGAAAATCCTTCCTACAATTAAGCTGAAAAAGCTGGAGACGGGCGTCCTGCAATATCACATACAAGATTTTTGACACTGATACAAACTACAAATGATAGTTCTCTGCTGCGGATTGGAGTTTTCAAGACTTTTCTTCAAGACTCCAGACTTCTTCACAGACACAGACTTCCCTGGTCCCACAGGATATAGCAATGGCCACTGCACCACTGGACCCCGGGGAAATTTAGGATTGAACTGCCTCTATGCTTAAGTCCTTAGATTCTGTTTGCGACAAGGGGTAAATTGCTTTAAACTGAGTTAGCCCAATCAGGAATTGTTAGGTCTAATGGGTATAGGGCTGCCACCACCTGATTAAACATAATCAATTGACTGCATGATTTCTAATCAATTAATTAGCTGATTAAACCTTCACATTAATAAAACAAGAGCTCTGAAGGAAGAAAATCAATCAATCAATCAATCAATCAATCAATCAATCAATCAATCAAT
>JAJKFI010000064.1:139961-158516 GCA_029204185.1 Lerista edwardsae
AATCAATCAATCAATCAATCAATCAATCAATCAATCAATCAATCAATCAATCAACAGGTACTTATATACCACTTTTCAACATGAAGTTCACAAAGCGGTTTACAGGCAAATAGTAATAATAATCAAGTTAAAAGGCTCCCTGTCCCAAAGTGCTCACAATCTAAAAAAAAGGCAGACCACCAGCAACAGCTACTAGAAAGACTGCGCAGGGGTGAAGAGGGACACAAATTATCATAGTTTTCTGGAGTTGCACTCATAGGGCACAACAGGCAACATCTTTCAAGAAGTGTTCCTACCTCTGTGTGAAAGAAGAAACACTTCTCCTAAGATGCCTTTTCTAAACTGCCACTCCAGTTTTATTTGTATTAAAAAAAATATTAATGACTTAAGAACTTTGCTGCCTGATTAATCAAACCATGACTGATTAATCAAACCATTTTCTGATTCACTTTGCTGTTGAAAAATGGCTGAGAAATAACCCAATTTATTGCTGCATTCTCAGGAAAGCAGCAGGCTGTGGTGTCACAGTGATGGCACTTCCAGCCATGACATCACTTCTGGTGGATTCTAAAAAGTGGGTTCTGGTGCTAAAAGGTTTGAGAAGCACTGGTCTATATAAATCCAGGCATAAGAGGGAACCAGTTAGCTGAAGTTGGGATTTGCAAATCAATTTAGAATCTTGGTTTGACGGCCCCAAATAAAGCACAGTTTGTAACCAGGCTAAACAAGGCATGGTTTTGCATTATGAATGAACCCAGCCTAAGAGCTGCAGTCCTTGTGGCATGCCCTGTCAAAAACTCTTCGAAACACAAACTTCAACATATATGTTAACTAGTCTTTTTTAAAAAAAAAAAAAAAGTCAGGAGTGATTGTAAAATTAACAGATTGCTGGAATAAGGACTGAACAGCAGACACCTTCAAGATACATCTCCACCTAAAGCCTATAGCAATGCTAGGTCTGCAAAGTCAGGAAGTGATGCTAGTGATGATGGAAGAGACTAGCCTGGAACCACAAAAAGCTGATACTGGTCCTTAGAAGACTAAACACAGCTGTGATAGAGGTTCTGACTTGAAAAGTACAGACTTTGTCCTTGGAGGAGCATCCTAACTACTGTACTGACCCTGACACCATGCTAGATAATACAGTATCAGCATTTTTGCTAGACCCATACACAGAGGCGTTTCTACAGGGAGGGCAAGGCTCTAAGTTTTGCAAGAAGCCTTACCTTGCAGTGGAAATCACTCCTCTCCTGCACCGTTTTAGCCAATCCTCACAGGGAAAAGCAACATCTTGGCGTTGCTTACTGGCTACAGCAGCAAGGGAGAGGAGGGATTTACATGACAGGGTAAGGCTTCTCGCAAAACTTAGAGCTTTGCCCTCCCTATAGAAACGCCACTGCCCATACACTATTGAAACATGAAATTGAACTCAAACAGCAAATGCAATACTTCTTTTTTTCTTTATTGCAATATCTGACTTCATTTATCAACCTCTTACTTATTTATCATATTTGTATACAGTTTTCCATTCTAAAACTTCTCAAAGCAGTTCTCTTTGTTCCCTACTTTCAACTTTGGCTACTCTAAGTTTTGATCTCTGATAGACTCAACTTTAGTTCTGGCTTTTATTTTATTTTTTTATTCTCTAGCTAGGCTCTTATAAACAGAAATTGGTTTGGGCTTCCTCCTGCAAAGACGGAGCCTGATTCCAAAAAGATTGCCTGGATTGGCCAATTGGATCAACTGATAAGAATTACCCAGATTTGTGACTAGCGTTGTGATCTTATGAGCCTATTGCAACCAGTGGGTCATTCCTTACTAAACATGTGTAAGATTGGTCTGCACGAGTCAGTTTGGACAATAATTAGCATTAGCAAATAACTGTTTGAATTAGCTCATACTTGTATGAGCAACGTAACATCAAAGGTGAGAACTTTGATGAAATTACAGATTCCAATCACAAAAATAAAATATTCCCAATTTCAAAAGGGAAGGCACAATCTCGCAGAAGTCCCCTTCATTTGCCATTACACCGCTAAAATGAGCTCATCTGAGCATCTTTCTGAGCTGGCTAAAATATTCCCTACGGTATCAGTATAGTTACGTCTGTGTTGACCACAGACATACGTGCTCATCCAATATAAATAAGCCATCACTCCTTTTTTTTTTTACTTTTATGCAGCATTTCATGCTTACTTTTTATACAGCATTCACATGCCAGTACAGAAGGCACCATTGAATTGTTTTTTTTCTTGTTTGACTTTTTCCCCTATAGCCCTTTCATCACTAAATAAATCCACTCCTAAATGCTACCACAATCCAAATATTTGCATAAATCAGTGTTAGCTGCCTTGTTATCATAGAAAACAAACCATAAATTCTGGTTGCAAGAATTCTGGATGAAAGAAAATGGCCTTTTTCTACAACTAGAGATATTGTCTACAACTAGATAGAGACTCCTGCTCCTTAACTGCAAAATAAATGCATTCATGCCAACTGATTACTGATGCAATTATAACATCACCACTCTGGCCATGCTCTTTCAGTACAGCCTTAAATTTGTTCCGAAAAAGCATAAATCATTGTCTACCCGCCAAAAGCAAAGCACTATTGTAATCTCATAAGCAGTGATGCCACCACAGTGAATTCTTCTTCGTAATGAAATGGTAGGTGTAGCTTGATCCATATTTATATTCTCTTCAACCATCTCTGTTTGCCCTGTTCATAATCTGCAGAACTGCAATGATGTCAACAGTAATTAATTAATATGTAGCACAAGGAGGTTGTGGAAGATACGGGTCTATAGAAGGGCATAGTATTACCCATGCATAACTGCACGCAAACAAAAGGTATCCTTGTGGATAACAAACAGCTTTACACACACACACACACACACACACACACACACACACACACAGAGAGAGAGAGAGAGAGAGAGAGAGAGAGTACACACACACCTTCCATCAAAACATTCTGCGTTTTGTGCCAAGAGGCAAACGGACACCACTACGAGGCTTGGCTGGCTTCCTTCTAAATTATTGACAGCTTCGGCCACCTACTCCTGCAGTCGAGCCGCCTCTCCAACGGGGGCGTGAAAGCAGCCCCCCTCCCCCGCACCCCACCAGCAGGGCCACCAAGTCGAAGCGCTGGGCTCGACCGACGCACCCGGAGGAGCCCTGCAGCAGTCCACCCACCCAGCCCTCCCCCGATTTCCCAAGCCGAGGCACGGGGCATCCAACACACTGAGCGCGCAGAAGAGAGGAATGCCGGCGCTGGGCGCGCTCCCCCGCCTCCTAACAGCACACGCAGCCTCCCTTGCTGGCTGCTGCACCGCCGCCGCGTCTCACTTTCCCCACGGCTCTCTCGCGCTCCCTCCCTCCTCCCGCCGCTCCCCCCCCCATTTTTGTCGGCCGGCGCCCCCCCCCCCCCCCCCACGCTCTCCCTCCTGCTCCACCACCCCTCTCCTCACCATACCACGGAATTTCCCCTCCTCCTCCTTCTCTGGCCGCGATTGTCTGGTTCTCTCTCTCCTCCCTCCACGCCGCACAATCGCAGTTGCTCGCGGCGCTGGGCGCGCACTTCCCTCCCGGTGGGCCCTTGCTTGGCGGCGATCCGCAGTTCCCAGATCCCTACCGGGTGGCGGTGCGGCAACAGCAACTCTCAGGCCGGCCGGAGCGAAGGCAAGAGGTGGGCACGCGAGACGCAGCGCCTGGCCTTGCTGTTCCCCACCTCCCCTTCCAAGGAGCGAGCGGCTTGAACCGCCCACTACCCTTGGGGCGGAGTAAGCCCGGCCTGAACCGCCGACAACGGGGTTGCGGCAGACAGGGACGAGCCTCCTGGTTCCATCGGCCGCCGCCGGCTTCGTCCTTTCCCCTTTGCGGTGCTCTCTCAGGGCGGAGGGAGCCGCCTGCCTGCAGAGGCTGCGCCGGGCGCAAGTCTCCCCGCTTGTCAGGCCGGGCAAGAATGGTGCTCTCCCGTCCTCGACCGCAGCGTTGCCAGCAGCCACCCTTGCAACACACAAAAACAACGACAATATACAAAAATTCATGCAAGCAACATTCTGGGCATGCCCTTTTTCCTGAAACAGAAGACAGCCAGTCTTACGAAACGATAGAGCTAGTCAATCCCCGGTTGCTTAATAAGGACCATCGGAATCCGAGCGCAGGGATCCCCTGCAGACAGGAGGAAGAAGGTTGTAAATAAGAGCCCAGACCTGTTCGCAAGCCTGGAGCACGCCGAATTGCAACGCGGGTATAGTGAGTTCACTCACATACACTCGCCAACCTAGCATAGCTGGAAATATTTAATACGTAATATTATTATCTATATATATAAAAATGGACGTTTGTGTGTGTGTATGCGGGTATGTATGTATGTTCCTTATACACGTCTCCGTGCCTTGACCCACGGCCACGAAACTTGGCACACACGTTCCTTGCAGCCTGGAAGGAATCACTGCGGGGGTCAGACCCCCCTACAGCCCCCTGTTTTTCAGGGAGGGGGCCGGATCGTCAGGAACCAAGGGGATTGCATGGGGCTACAGGTCTGCTGCCACCCTGTGGTCACAGACGATTCTGCAGCAGCTCAGCTGAAACTGAGCAGAACAGAAAGTGAAACTAAAATGCTTCGGCTGCGTGGCCTGAGTGGGCCAGGGAGGAAAGAGCAGGATCCACAGAGTTCCAGCAGCCAGTCAGATCTGAGAGGGGCCTATGTCCAGGGAGCTCACAGGCCACCTCTGCCTGTTTCTCATACGTGAGGGCTGGACCTGCAGACAGTAAGTGGGACCTTCATGTTGCTCTCTTAGTTGATGCTGTCCCTGTTTCCTCATTCCTTTCACAGTGATAGTGTGCATTTTGGGGTCCGGGTCATCAATACTGTTAACTACACAGCTGTGCCAGTGTTGCCTGAGTGGGCCAGGGTGGAAAGAGCAGGATCCAGAGAGTTCCAGCAGCTGCTCAGATCTGAGAGGGGCCTATGTCCAGGGAGCTAACAGGCCACCTCTGCCTGTTTCTCATACATCAGGGCGGATTCCTGCTACAGGACCTGCAGACAGTCAGTGGGACCTTCATGTTGCTCTCTTAGATTAGGGTGTCCCTGTTTCCTCATTCATTTCACAGTGATAGTGTGCATTGTGGGTTCCAGGTCATCAATACTGTTTTATTTCAGGGACGGGTTCTATATGTCTACATATGGATCTCACTATGTCATGCTTTTGAGGGAGGTTTGCATATTTGTGTGTATGTTCCACCATTACTCTGGAACGCCTGGAACGATGTGCACCACACGTGGTACACTGCTTCCTTACGATCTGGACAGATATACTGTGGGGGTAGGGCCCCCCCATACGCCCCCAGAGGTGGGGGTGAACTGCAGATCAAACTCATTCCTCCTCCTAATAGAGCCTGGGGATAATTTCTGCCCCCGGGCAACGCCGGGTCATAAACAGCTAGTATACATATATATATATAACTATACAACTATATTTCATATATATGAAATACAACTATATTTCATTTATTGGTTTCCATGTATGAATGCAAGTATGACTGGATAGATAAATAGGAAACCAAGAGAAACATTTGAAGAGGCATATTTTTTGTGCAGACTGGGCAGATGGCGGCAAATCCTCTTCCTTTCTCCCCAAATAAGCATACATTGGATTGCAATTGTATCCTTGGAATGTTTGACACCCATTCGAGGAGTTCCATGCTAACCCCATTCTTGGACATCATTCTAACTAAACTCACACTTAAGTTTCTGTGGGGTCCTGGGCATAGTGCATCATTGCACCCCTCTTCTCCACCATTTCTTCTCTTAACTGCACCCTCTTCTCTCGTCCCTCCCCCTTTAAACTACAACTGGGGGGGGGGTTGGTTGGTGATTTTTTCCCCCAAAATTTCTTGATTAAAATAGCAAAGTCCTCTGTTACGTGTTTTTATTCTGCATTCCCACTCCAAGTTCTCATTTTTATTCATTTTAAATGTTTTAAAAGTGTACTAGGTAAATGTAATAGGTGATATAGTGTTAGCAGATGCAGCCACAGTATTATTTCTAATTGGAAAAAATAGTCTATTTTAATTTTTGGAAAATACCTTAAACACCAAAATGGGGTGTTGTGTGTTTTTATTCCGGTATTTTAACTGCCAAAAGGCGGTGTTTAACCCTCCAAAGAGCGGTTTTCAACCAAAAAAAAACCCCACCCCTAACTATAACAAATATTCTTCCACACAAATGTATAACTTGACAGTGCAATGTTATATAATTTATTATAACTTATGACAATACAAAAAAAATCTACATTGCTTTAACAGTAAATCATTGTACTCTGTTAGGACCATCTTAATTCCAATAAAGAGAAACTTTACAGGGTGGTTTTTTTGGGTGGTGGTATTTATTACTTTGTTGTTTGTACAAAAACAAAAACAAATGTTGTGTGGATGCATCTCTGCAACACCAAAGTAGCAGGTACACGCTGGACACACTGGGTCAGCAAGTAGTGCATTTCCTGATGAGGCAAACAGGGTCACCACTAGCTTGCAGCGTGCTATTGGTTGCTGGAATATCCATGGAAGGAGCAGCCGCTCTGAGTTGGTGGCAGTGGTGTCATTCAAATGATTTAGGAACAGGAACTCACTTTTGATTGGCACTTGTCGGGAACCCGGAACCAGCCACGGAGCCCGTTAGGATCCGGAACGCCCGTACTGGTCCGTTCCCCCTGAATGACATCACTGGTCGGTGGTCATCCTGCTGAGCTGGTCTGCTAAAATTGGATGACCACACTAGATGTGTTGCCAAAATGCCAAATGACCAGCACTGGTTTCCCCCATGCTTGTCAACACAGGCCTTCGCTTGTTCAGGTGTACCTTCATTCCTCTGAATAAGGGCTCATGTGTTGTAGGTGTGTGGGTGGAAGGCAGCCAGGATCAGCTCGATGGCTCTTAACAACAGTCAATTAATGCTTTTTAAGGCTTCCTGGCACAATCAGGTCCCTTCGCCCCCTGGGAACTCTCCACCTGAAGAGACTGGCATCCATGGTAATTGTGCCGGGAACACTGAGGCTGGTCCCTTGAGCCAGTCTCCCCAGGGCCAGCCACCAAGCTAGGGACATGTGTAGTTTCCTCAGAATCAGCAGCGTCATATGCATTTGCTTGGCAATCAGTTTTTGAGAGGGGAGCAGCATCCGTAGTGGAAATATGCCCAGCCAGCCCCCCCAGTGATGTCATGCAGGGGGTACGCGGGGGTACACGAGTACCGGTTTCTAGGATTATGGCTGGCCCCGCCCATTCGCCCGCCCACTCGTCGACTCCGCCCCCTGCAACGTTTGAATTTCCTGCATGTTTGAGTTGCCTGCACGTTTGAGTTGCCTGCACGTTCTCAGAGCCAGGCAGGCAGGCAGGTAGCGAGCGGAGCCTTGCCTTGCCTTGCCACTGAAAAATGAGCTGCTCTGGGGTTTTGGAACTGTTGGGTCACTTTAACATGATGCCAGGGTGCTGTGGAATACTGTTGCAACTGTTGGGTCAGTTTAAAATTGTCTGAGGCCTCAAAAAGGGCTTTTTTCATGTCACTTCCTGCCACGACCTCACTTCCGGCTTATGACGTCACTTCTGGTGGACGGGTCCCGACACGTGCCAATCAAAAGTGAGTACCTGTTCTTAAATCATTTAGATGACACCACTGACCCACCCCCAACATTCTGGCATGAAACCAGAAAGCTGGCAGTTGAAAATTGGCTACCTAGGCATGTCTAATGGTGCAAGGAGGAGCCTGGGAGATTTTGTGTTGCCGCTTCTGGAAGAGGCACATCCGAAACTAATTTGTTTGAGCATTACTCCCAGGTGTTCAAATGGTGGGGTCAGAGTCAGGAAGCTGTGTTTGGAGTTGGCTACAAAACAGAAGCCTGGCCAAGGTAATCTTGGGTGACTCAAGGGATGCCTTGGACACCTCCTTCCTACCCTTGTAGTTCTAGGTGGTGGAAGAAAGGATAACAGGAAGGAGCGTGACATGATGGGCTCAGTGGCATTCCTACGGGGCGGGGGGGGCAAAATGCTATGTTTTACAAGAGACTGAGCTCCTGTGTAAAGTGATCCCTCCCTCTCCCTCTCCTCCAAAGCCATTTGCGGCTGGGAGAGCTGGCTTGGAGGCTTTACTCTCGGAGCTGCAAATGGCTCTGGAGGCAAGGGGGAAGGATCGCGTTACACAGGAGCTCAGGCTCCTGCAAAATGTAGTCGTCCGCCCCAAGAATGCCACTGGATGGGCTAAAAGAGGAAGATCAAGATGAAGTCCTCTGGATGAAGTCCATTTGTACATAGCCAAGGCATTTGTAAGAGATTATGACTGAGCAAGTTGCTTGAACAATGCTCTGTGGTTGCCTCTTCTTGTTGCCATACTCATCCATCTATGAATAGGCTTTGCTGAGAAGTCCCTGTGCTGGTGCAGGAGCCTCTGAAGAAAGCCCTTTCGTTGCTGGGGTGGGCAGGAGAGGGAACTGACAGAGTCACCTCTTGAAGGTGGGCACTGAGGGATCTAGTTGCTCAAAATTTAACTGTCCCAAGTTAAAGGGATGGCAACTTGGGGATGAGCCTTTTCTGTAGCGGCTCCACAAATATGGGATTCCCTACCAGAAGAACTAAGAACTAAACGAGGGAGGGAGGGAGTGGCAACAGGATGCAAGCATCTTGTTGTCTACTGAATTCCCTTAGGCACCTGGTGGGCCACTGTGAGATGCAGGAAGCTGGACTAGATGGGCCTTTGGCCTGATCCAGTGGGGCTCTTCTTATGTTCTTATGTCCCTCTGGTATATTGTCATAGTCTGTTTCACTCCCCTGGTCAATTGTTTTTCCCACCCTCCAATACGTCTTGATATGAAGAATTGGGTCTGGCTTTCATCCCTCTTCACGCTCTGTTGTTGTTGTTGTTGTTGTTTTAATGTTGTTTTTAATGTGCTTTAATTATGTTTTACTTATTATGGATACATAGTATTTGTTTTGTTCTCTGTAAGCCGCTTTGGGCATTTGTTCCAGCATAGGAAAGGCGGAGTATAAATTCTTCAAATAAATAAATAAATAAATAAAATCATGTTGTGTTCATTGCGTCTCTTTAAAACCAGTGAATACCTTATGGACAGATCACAAACTCATTTTTCTCTGCGGCCTCTGCCACGTCATTTGTGGAAATGTAGGAGTACCATAGTTGAATCTAAAGCAGCGTTTCTCAACGTTTGTCCCCTGCTGTACCACTTCACATGGTCCACCTATTGGAAGCGGAACTAACTGATGATGTCATCGCAGTTACATCGCAGTTGTCATCTGGATTGGGAGGCCAGATGCAAGTCAACAAATACTGGTAAGGAGATCAGGGCCGATGGGAGGGCCTTTTCTGAGCGCACAAAAAGGGCATGCTGGAGTTCCACCTGCCAAGCCAAACTTCCTACTGCTGCATGCCACATTGCATTGCTGGTCTCACTATCAGGTGGTAGGGGTCTGGGGCCCACGCACATATCACCAGACACCATCTTGAGTACCACCAGTGGTACAAGTATCATTGGTTGGGAAATGGTTGTCTAGAGTTTCATGTCTCAAGTGTAAAGTCATATATATAAAATCACTGCAAGTGTGCTTGGTGTTCTAGCTTGCTTCCAATAATTTTATTTTAAATCACTGTACCTATACACATTGAACAGAAGCAGGAAATGCCTCTATATATCCGTGAGCTAGTACTCTGAGGTCTCCCTTACTTCCTGCATTCTTTGCTTTGCTTTTTTTTCTTTTAAACGTGAACTTAAAGCTTGCATTACTAATTTTGGAGCTTTTAAGTACCAAGGCGGTAAGGAGCTTTGTGTAACAAGCACAGACAAGTTAGTTTAGCTTCAGATTGCAACAAATATCAAGATAAGACAAGAAAATAACGTGCAGAACAGAAGCCAGCATGAGTTAACTAGAAACAGATGATGTCAGAAGAATCAGATAACGTTTTTGTCTGTCCAATCCTACTCAACTGTCCAGCACCGATGCAGCTGTGCCCACTCACTGGGTGTGTGCTTCCTCCTGTGGTGGCAATGGGGCAGTCCCAGAGGCCTCCTTGATGCAAGGAGAAGTTTGTTCCCTTATCTTGGGCTGCATTGTGGCTACATCAATGCTGGAAAGTTGGTAAGGATTTGGCTGTAAATAAGATTATTGGCATTCTAGACCAGCAGTCTCCAAAGCACAGCCCACAGTGCTCCAGGATTATCATTCTGGGTACAGTGCAGCAGTGGTGAAGCCTTACCTTTCGGTCTCGCAGCCACCATTCATTGCACCCAATCTCCCCCCCCCCAAGAAGGCTCTGCACTCTGATCAACATTCCCTTACCTAGAGGGGGCCTCCATGACTACTACTCCACTGCAGAATGCAACACATGCCCCATTGGCACAGCTATGTCAGTGCTGGAAAGTTGGCTAGGATTGTGCCCTGGGAAGTGTTAATATTAGAATATGTCAGGATGATGATGATAATGATTAAGGCTGCAATCCTATACTCACTTTCATTGGAGTAAGCTGAATTGAACACAATGAGACTTACTTCTGAGTAGACATGCATAGGATTGCGCTGTTAGGTGTTTACCCACAAGCTAGATACTGTCAGAAATCAAATCAGACAGATTAAATCTTCCGGAGGTTTACCACCGGAGGCAGAAGAAATCAAGTAGGAACGCCAGGTGGAAAGGATGGCATTTAGCAGTTTTAAAGAAATTGAACAAGCCTATCAGAAAATAGCCAGCAAAAATAGGCACAAGCTGGGGGATGGGGAAGTCAAGATCAAGAGTTGAGCAGAAGTATTGTCTCAAAGAAAGGAGCTTTCATTAAGCAAGAAGCTTCTGGGGAACCGCAATTCTAGCAAGCCCAGGGGGTGCCCCTATAACACATTTGGCCCACATTGTCTGCTGGACTAGACCTGGAATTGCCAGTATGCAGTGAGTCAGGAGCACGCCTGGAAATAATTTGATCCGAATTGGAATCTAGTTTTCCCATCTGCATTTTTGTTATATGGGACCATCAGTTAATACCTCAATCCTATGTCTGTTTACTTGGACATATCATATTGTGTTCCATGGGGCTTATTCCAAGGAAGATGTGCATAGGATTGCAACCTACAGGCCTAATTCCATAGTTGTCTGGTGCCCCACGGTACAGTGATGCCAAAACAGCCACTGCTGTGTCCTGCAGAGCAAGAGCAGCAATCTTCGGAGGTCTCTTCAGGGTAAGGAAATATTGGGAGGGGGGATGGATTCAGTGGCAGCCTCAGCTGCTGTCCCCACTCCCCACTCCCCAATGCCTGATCTGCCCTGAACACCACAGCGGGTACATTGCAAAGGGAAGTCTGCTGCAGCAAACCTAGGGGTCAAACTAGAGCATAGGCAACAAAATATAGAGCACACATCTTGTTCTGGGGGCTGAAACACAGTGAAAACCCAGCAAAAAATGGGAGGGTTTTAGGACCCTCTGTTGCAATTCCATCTGTAACCCCCCCATGCCATTTTAATGGGGGGGGGAAACCTATTGATAGCCAAGGAGTTTTCCAAATAAAATAAGACACAGGGAGGTGTAATTAGGATCAGAATGGCAGTGCGAACCAGGTTTTCTGAGGTTTGTCATACTTCAATCAACAAGCATGTGGACGTGAGAGAACTGGTGGTGGATATCATATATCTGGATTTTCAGAAGGCGTTTGATACGGTCCCCCACCAAAGGCTGCTGAGGAAGCTTCCCTGACTGTAAGAGGGTGCGTCCTGTGATAGCTCAGGAGAGACATTGTGGGGTATTGGTGGACAACTCAATGAAGGTATCGACCCAGTGTGCGGCAGTGGTAAAGAAGGCCAATTCCATGCTTGGGGTAATTAAAAAAGGGTTGAGAATAAAATGGCCAATATTATTATGCTATTGTACAAATAGATGGTAAGGCCGCACCTGGACTATTGTGTATCATTCTGGTCACCACATCTCAAAAAAGACATAGTGGAGCTGGAAAAGGTACAGAAGAGAGCAGCGAAAATGATTACGAGGCTGGGGCAACTCCTTTATGAAAAAAGACTGCAGCGTTTGAGGCTCTTCAGTCTAGAAAAAAGGCACCTGAGGGGGGGGAGCATGATGGAGACATACAGTACAAAATTATGCATGGGACGGATAAGAGTCAATAGAGGGAGGTTCTTTTCCTTCTCTCAGAACCAGGGGTCATCCAGTAAAGTTGAGTGTTGGGAGAGTTAGAACAGATAAAAGGAAATACTTTTTTTTTTACCAGCAGGTAATTATGCTGTGAAACGCCATGCCACAGGAGGTGGTGATGGCTTCTGGCCTAGGACCCTTTAAAAGGGGATTGGACAGATTTCTGGAAGAAAAGTCCATTGTGGGCTATAGGCCATGATAGGTGGTGTAACCTCCTTAAGTTAGCTCCTTAACCTCCTGAAGTAGTAGGCTACTTCAGAGTGCCAGGTGCAAGGGAGTAGCAGCAGTATGGAAGCATCTTGTTGTCTCATGTGCTCCCTGAGGCATCTGGTGGGCCACTGTGAGATACAGGAAACTGGACTAGATGAGCCTTTGGCCTGATCCAGCAGGTCTCTTCTTATGTTCTTATGTTCCTACACCTTACATGTGAAAGAAGCATCTCTTTATCCATTTCTGTCAGCTGCAGAAACACAGAAGTGTCATATGTTGTCATATCTCCTAGAGCCCTGAATGGTACTCAGCAATGGACCCCACCCAGTGGTGAAATTCAGCCAGTTCTCACCTATTCTGCAGAACCAGTTGCTAATTTTAGGTTGGGAGAGGGAAGAAAGGCAGCGGAAGGCCCTGAAGGCCGCCCTGAAGGACATAGAACCGGTTGTTAATTTATTTGAATCCCACCACTGACCCCCACCCCTTTCCCTATGCTTTGAATCCTGTCCTCAATTAAGGTACTGTGTGCAAAGTACTTTAGTTTAATGCCGCTGCGCAGTAAATTAGTCACCCCACTAGATGTCCTCAGAGAGCAAAAATGGTACTCTGTTATGGCAATCCATCAAACCAAAGAGATTGATTCCCACTAAAAAAACGTGGAACAATTAAATTGTATTTAGTATCGGGTATTGCAGTGCTTCCAAAACAGGTCATTCCATAAGACCTGACCATAAGATACTGGAGCATGCAGAGTGCTCCCAGCACTTTGGCGCAACATTCTGGGAGCCATATGGAGAGATGGAATCTGAATGTCAACATAGCAACAAGCGCCGAAGGAATGTGATGCTTCTCACCTTCAAAGAACTCTGTTGATATTGAAAAATGTGCCTGCCCCGGCTGTGGAATGTTAATGAGGTTAAGGGCCCAATCCTGTCCAACTTTCCAGCACCGATGCAGCTGCAATGCACCCCCAAAGTAAAAGTACAACAAATGTTACCTTACCTTGAGGAGGCCTCCTTGACTGCACCCCTATCACAGGATGCTACATCAGCACTGGAAAGTTGGATCAGAGTAGGCCCTAAAGCATTTAAATGTGTCTTCCCTCATCCATTTAAAAAATGTCCTAGATCTCATCAATCTAGATGAGAAGCAATGGGTCCATTGCTGATTGCAAGTGCCAGCTTCAGGAGCATATTCGTAGGCAAATAACATTCTCCTCCCCATCTCATCCCAACAACATCTAATGGAGGAGATTATTATTTCCCAAGTAACAAAGTGCCTGAATTATAACATGTTTATCAGCTGTTCAGCAAACACATGGCTGGTGACTGAAATGAGCAAATCACAGAAGACATATGCTTGAAATCTTTCTCTGTGTGTGGGATGATTGCGTTATTTATTTTTAACTTATTTGTTCGGAGGAGAGAGATATGGTTGAAGGCTGTGATTGGAGAGAGTTGTGAGATACTATTAGCTGGTGCGCTATTGGGCGGTATCTTATCCACTGAATATACCACCCTTGGTGCTTCCCATCTCTCACTGTTAGGAACCCTGAAAGGGAAAAACACATTGGAAGGGAAGCTCCAGCAGAAAAGTGGGGAAAGGGTTAATTAAGCCCACCCACCACCCCTTTTCACTCCAAGTCACCCATTCCAAGAGTTGTTCCTTGGAAGCTGCCTTTCTTTAGAGCAGGGGATGTCACAGTTTGCATTCACATGTTCCCATAAATCTGCAATTTGGCCATTAAATGTACTGCTTTTCAAAAGCTTGTCAAAGCCAGTGGTTGGAGACATCAAAGAATCTGGAGTCACATGCAAGTTTTCTATATGCTGAAATATTTTTTATATGGGAACATTTTTATTTATTTTATTTATTTATTTGATTTATACCCCGCCTTTCCGCCACAAAGGCCCTCAAGGGCTTTTTTGAAAAAAGCAATGCCACCCTATGTGTGTTTTGAAGTGCAGAAGAGCTTTACAGCCCAATCCTACGCATGTCTACTCAGAAATAAGTTCCATTATAATCAATGGAGCTTACTCCCAGGTAAGTGTGGCTAGGATTGCAGCTTCAGAGTGACCCAGCTAAACTCTTTTCTTAACTCCTTTGCATCATTTTTATGCAATTTTTATACATAAATTTTATGCAACATGCTGGAAGAAGGTAAAGCTGCAATCTTGAGATGGGATCAAGAAACTGCTTCTGATTACAGAAACGTGGGCCATAGGTGAAAACGGTAAACTGGTATACAGATGCCATGATACATATCCAATATAAATACACTGAGAGAGAAAAAAAAATGACAACCACAATGGAGAAGAGGTGAGAAAGAGGGAAAGTGTGAACCTTCTGTTGAGACCAACCATGATAAGTCTTGACATGGTATGACATGGGGTGGATGGGGGGGGGGGCGCGTGTTTAAACTGATCAGGGACAACTCACCATCTTCTCTTCTCATTAACCCCCTCATTCAGTTCTTTGAAATAACAAAGGGATTCTAACATTGCACCATACAATGCATGCCTTCATTCCTGCCCTCCATTTGGGGACGGCGACGATTTTTGGACATTTCTAGCCTCCCAAAGCGGCTGCCTGGCATTCTAGATGCAGGAGTCATTAACCTGCGATGGCCCTCTGAAGTTCTTTTTTTGTTTGAAACACCATTTCCAGAAAGGTCACTTGTGCAAGATGTGGATTGAGTTTTCTTCATGTCTGTGACTCACTAAATAAAATAGCTTCTTGTCAATTCTGGTTGACTTATGAGCAGGCCAGCTGTTCTTGTTCTGGGAGGCTCCCTCCTCATCCTTGGAATCCCCTGCCTTTGTAGGTCCAGCAGGCACCGCCTCTCTTCCCTTGCTTGAAAGGAGATGGTTAAGTGTCTTCTTAGTGGACCTTCGAGGATGAGATTTTGGGTGCAATCCTAACCTGGAGTTAGGCCAGCAAAGTTTGGCCCACACCATAAAGTATGTTTAGACCACTCTCAGAATCAGAGAGGCCAGCACACAGACGTGTGCCATCCTCCCTGACTCCGAGAGTGGTCCAAATGTGTTTTATGGTGGTCCTTGTGCTGGCCTAACTGTGCTGGCCTAACTCCAGGTTAGGATTGCGCCTTAGCAAGCTATGCTGCACTGTTGTGTGTGCTTTTGAGTTATTTGGATGTTCCCTTTTTGGATGTGTTTGTTTGGGGTTGTCTCAGCTTTCCTTTGTTTTAATTGTGAATTGTTTTTAATTGTGTTTTGATGGTAACCCCCCTTGGGAGCCCTTCAGGCTGAATGGCAGCTTCTAACTATAGTAAACAAGCAAGCAAGAAGCAAGAAGCAAGCAAGCAAGCAAGCAAGCAAGGATGTCACAATTTCATGACAGTTGAGAGAGATGAGCTTCTGTTTTGAAAAGTGGAGGCTGCTCTTCAGCTGAGAAGGACTGGAGCTCGGTGGTGGCATAACTGTTTTGCATGCAGAAAACCCCAGGTTCAGTCCTGACTATTCCAGACAGAAACCCTGGAGAGCTCCTGCCAGCCAGTATAGACAATACTGAGCTAGACGGACCAGTGGTCTAACTTGGTACACGGCAGCTTCAAAAGAAATGAATATTTCAAAATTCTATATCTGCTTATTCCAGGGGTGAGGCATCATCACTCCTAGATGTTACGCTGGCACAACCTTTTCCTGATCATTGTCATCATCCAGTGTGTAACTTGTCGTCATCCAAGGTCAATGGTGAAAAAATCCTGTTTCCACTTTGTTTTGATGAAGGAAGTTTATGTAATGTTGTGCTGGCCATATGAAAATGTCCCATTGTGCCCTAGTTCCCCTTTCATCTCTGATGCGTGCTACAGAATTTAACAGAACAGACCTGGCTGAATGGAACCTGAGTAATATGTTTTGCCTCTCGGTTGCTGCTGCTGCTGCTGCTGCTGCTATTGTTGTTCTTGTTTTGTTCTGCTGAAAATCAGTATGAGGTATGGGTAGGTTATTATGAACAACAGAAGTGCTTGACTCCACTAGAGGAGGCATCTGAAAATGCTGGTGCCTTCCACATGAATGTCATGGACTGGATGTTTCCATCCCAGTTGGCACAAAACAAAGACCCTGCAAACATTCCAGATCATGGGTTTTTTTAACTAGGGTTAACTTTAAACATGGGTTTTAACGTCAAAAAGGTCTTTCGTGCCACAACCCCAATACATAAAATAGATGGGGGATCCACCACCAATCCCGCCCTCCCAGGACCCAATCTGCCCACCCCACCTCCACCCTGCCTCGTACAACAACCCCGTGAAGTAGCAGCCTGAGCAGGGCTGATCTTAGGAGTTGTGGGACAAGAGAGCGTAATGAGGCTATGCAGGACTCTATCAAGAACTCAGTTTTGAGAAGGCAGTCCCATTATTGGATTGGATCCAAGCCCTCTCTTGCACAGGCCTGGAAGTTTGCTGCAAACCCCCAAATGAGGCTTTGCAACCCCATTGGGATCGCGACCCATAGGTTGAAGAACACTAGTTCAGTGTTCTTCACCATTAGGATTGGAATAGCCTGAAGATGCAGAAGGAAGATGGGCAGTAGGTGAGAATCCTCAAAGTGATCTCATCCAGCTTGTGCACTGAAATGGAATTGTCCACACTCAAACTATTTATTTTACTGATGTATTTGTCCTAAGATTTCTTCTCTTCTTTCCTATCTGAAAAATAGAGAAATACCTAGAACAGGATCATAGCAGTAAGTTTTGCAAGCAGCTGTTCCCCCTCCAATTCAGAGCCATTTGAGGCCAACATAGCCTCTGTTTTGCACTAGCCACTGGGAATGGCTCTGAAGAGGAAGGGGAGTGGCTGCTTGCAAAACTTAGGGCCTAATCTGGAGCCCATTACAGCGGGCGGTATGCTCATACGCCCAGGTAACTGTCTCACAGAGGGCACTGTAAATAGGGTTACCAGATTCAAACTGGGACACTGTGTCTATACCTTTAACCATTGTATAGAAGAGGGAATTTTGGCAAGTGCAGCTCATCCAGTAAGGATTTCAAAAGCTGCATCTGCCAAAATTCCCTCTTCTATGCAATGGTTAAAGGTATAAGCACAGTGTCCCAGTTTGAATCTGGTAACCCTAACTGTAAAGCACCTCCAATGCCAGTTATAAATAAGCCCTTACTGCCAACGCTGAGGTGATGTCATGGCGACGCCAGCCGTGCACACCCTGGAGGAAGCACCAGTTGCTGGCGATCAGTAAGTTCACACTCACTGACGATATGGCCTTTTGGGGCAGGGTGGGGTGGGGGGTGTTCCTGGGTGGGGGAGGGGTGGAGTGGGGGTGGGACAGGCGGCTTCCAACCTCTTCCAACCGCCGGTTCCCAACCTCTGAATAAGGCCATGCAGGCTTACTCGGAGGCCCTTGCTTCTACGCTGGCACAGGAGCAAGGAGATACATCGCCTGCCCTGTGCCCTTACTGCAGGGAAAGAGGAAGAACATCCCCTTTCCCCGCAAAGCCTCCTGGGGCTGCCTCGCTGGCTCAGGATGCAACCGAGGTGGTGGGCAGTTCAGGATTGAACTGAGTGGTTCAGGATTGAGGCAGTTCAGGACTGAGGCAGTTCAGGATTGGGCTGCCAGTGATGTGGTCCTCCTCTAGGTATGCCTCTGCTGAAAAATAAAGTGACTTCTTGTAGGAAGCAGGATTTTCTCTAGAATGGGTTTATCTGTCCAAAGCTCATTCCTGATTTGAAAAACAAAATAATAAGAAAGTAGAATTCTTATTCCAGAAACTAGTTCCAGAAAGCATTTCATGATGTCTGGATGTAGGAGAGGGGGGGCCCTTTTGATTAATTATAAAGTGACTATACAGTAGTTGTAGATTGGGTTAAGTAATATTTCATGAGTTTTTTAGAATTGAGAGTTGCTCTGGATTCACTACCTAGTCTGAAATCACTATGCAATGAAATATTTCCTTCTGGCTCTTCCTGTAATGAATGTGCTGTGGATATGATGTGTCTTCTACTTTCTGTTTCCTGGATCCCAGCTGGAGGGGAAGGTGAAAACAACACTTTAGCATTCTACTTATCATCCAGTCATCCTACATCATCCTCCATTTATCACTACTTTTAGTGCTGCCGAAACAAACAAACAAACAAACAAACAAACAAACAAACAAACAAACAAACAAACAAA
>JAJKFI010000064.1:158526-185199 GCA_029204185.1 Lerista edwardsae
AAACAAACAAACAAACAAACAAACAAACAAACAAACAAACAAACAAAAACTTGTGGAGAAAAGATGATTCTTCTTCATTTTCAGATCTGTGATGGCCCCTTCACACATGCAAGGCAAGTCACTATTGATGTTACAGTCATCCAGTCATCCAGATAAACATGCATGTGTAAACCAACCCTTGGTGATAACTGTCACAACCACACCTACAGAAAAGGTTTTGATATAGTACATGGTATACCTGGACGATCAGGAATAATTTCTTTGTCTTCAGTTTCTTTGACCCCTGCTAACTGGGCAAGAGGCACTTTTCCCAAGTGGTGTTCCTCTTATATTTAGCAGGGGGAGAGTAACCGTCCCTCTTCACCCCTGCACAGTGTCTTCTCTAGTTGCTGTTGCTGGTGGTCTGACTTTTTTTTTTTTAAGATTGTGAGCCCTTTGGGACAGGGAGCCATTTAACTTGATTATTATTACTATTTGCCTGTAAACCGCTTTGTGAACTTTGTGTTGAAAAGCAATATATAAGTACCTGTTGATTGATTGATTGATTGATTGATTGATTGATTGATTAGTGTAGGCAGCGTGTGACAAAACAAACTGTCTTGTGCTTTTTTTGAAGAAGAAAACAGAAGAATGGGAAAGCTACACACTGTCAGTTGCCAACCCAGCCAATGGGCCAAACAGGGACAGAGAAGGGAGAGTTCCACCCCTTCTGCAGACTCCCTGGGGCACCTGGTGGGCCTCTGTGGATATTGGAAGCCTTTGGCCTGATCCAGCAGGGCTCTTCTTATGTTCTTAGGTTCCCCGTTCTAGTGTGCTGCTCTGTTATGCCCCCACACCACACCAGGCTCCATTGAGGTGCTGTACAGGGGAAAGGAAGTGTGGGCGGCCAAATACCACTGGCCTCTCCAAAAGGCAAGCCACCATCACCGCTCTCCTCCTGCTTCACCAGCACTATTCCCGGGGCATTTGACCCCACCCCCTTCAATGGTAAGATCGCAACTGCACACTGTGTTGGATTACTAATGCTGAAGCTATGATAAAAGGAGTTGTGTTACACAACCCCTCAAGAATGAACAAAACCTTACAAGTGATACCAGAGAACATAAAAACTAAACCTTAAGACACGTCCACATTTCCTGACCAATCTCATGGAGAGGTTTTATATTGCGGCTAGTCACAACGCCGTCCTTGTGAGTAGAAATATCTTGATTTGGGCCGCATGACCTGCTAACTGACAACAGCTGACCTGATTATTGATTACTTAATTTATAATATTTGGCTACTTAATTGACTGACTTCCCAACACTAATTTGTATTGATTTTGCCTTTGGGCGTCCTATAGGCAAAGTTGGGGTTACATATGGTTGATGGGAAGAGTTTGTATCTAGTGCTGTAGTTCCCAAACGATGGGTCAGGAAATAGTTTTTGAAAAGTTTTGCAATACTTAAAACAAATTTTGCAAGTGCCAGTTTGCAAAAAACTTGCCCAGTTTGCAGAAGAAAATTGTTAGCTGGAATGCTAACCTGAGGTATGAGGTAATTTTCATAACCCCAAGTTAAAATGTCACATTCTCCAATTTTTCTCTAGTAATTGGTGTGCTGTAGATTATGTGTGAAACCAGTTTCAGCCTTTTGTCTGGCCTGGAAGTCCCTAATTGCCTTTCTTGCTCGCCAGTTCAGCCTTCCGGGCATCCTGGAATGACTGTAAAGATTTGAGGGAACAGACTAGCTAGACTCTAGGGAATGTCTACACACACATATTATACATTATATGTAACGTGCCCAGCAGCCTCTATTATAAGCACTGATCTACTGCATTTGGAATTTTGCACTTTCTTTACAGCTCACAAGCACAATTCCATTAATTTCAATGGGGGTTTATGTCTGGATATGTGTGCTTAACTCTGCTGCTCTTATACTCCGATTGTGAGCGCAGTCCTAAACTGCACTGGAACAGCAAGGCCTGCACACCTGCGCTGTATCCAGTGCAGCTGTGCAGCGCTCCAGAGCCTCCACAGGGAAAGGGCACCCTTGCCCCAGGGGAGGCTCCAGCCTCTGCTATGGGTTCCTCGTTTCTGCACCTGTTGTATGGCAGGCACTGAGCCGAGGACACCGTGTAGCCCGAATCAGGGCTGTGCGGCCTGGGGACGGATGCTTGGATGCATCCTAATGGCCGCATCCCTGCCCCACCCACCTCCCTGGGCTGGCCTGCCTCCCAGCCTGCCCACCCCTGCCGTTCCTCCCTCATGCTTGCCCTCCCCCTGCTCAGAACTGCTCTTGTGCCAGCTGAGTTCAGCTGGCGCTCGAGCAGCGTGGTCTGGCCTTGGGCCGGCGGCCTTGGGCCAACACTGCTGGTGGCATCGGCCCAACAGCACCAGCGCCGACATGGGGTTGCCAGTCAGCATCCCCACATCAACGCTAGTGACATTGGGCCAACATAAGCTGTTGCCCCAAGGGCGCAGATTGCGGCCTGTGTTATAGAGACCCAGTGTCCTTGTGAAAGAATTACATTTCCTCCCTTGAATATCCCAACATTTTGGACTGGATTGCACCTGAATGAGCAATTCTTTTGCATTCCACAGCTTTTTTTTTTTCCAGTGCAAATGAATTAGGATAAAATACGACAAATAAGCGGCTATAAGTAAAAGTAGATATGACAGCAACAGGGACAGCCCTTTCTTGTCTAAAGACGAAAGTTATTCCTGACTCTGTTACCATGTGTGGTTAATGTTATCCTGGAATAAACTTTTTGGGGTAAGTGAGGAAGCACTGAAAAAAGAAATATTGTAATTGGAAAAACTGAAGAGACCTTAACAACAGTGGCGCCAGTGAGCACCACTATAACGTATACATTGTGTGCAATGTAAACCAAAGAGTGTAATTATATCTGCTTTGCTACGTAAACTTTCCAGTATGCTTCTATACATGGGCGGAAAAAAAAAACCCCAAGCAAAATACATTTCATGCATTTACTTTTATTGTTTTTAAAGCTTTCCAGAGGGAAAGAAAGCACGTCTTTTCGAAAATGTCCTGGTCTAAGCCTATCTAAAGAAAACTCCCCATATCCTTTGTGTAAGTATAATGTGTTGGATCTTTGCTGTTGCTAGCTCTAAATACTATTCTAGAAATCAGCCTTTACGTGGCATTCTGCAGTCCTGAATGCCACAGAATGTCCAGTTCTAAATCCATGGACAAAACCATGAAAATGCTGTTTTGTCATGACCTGAGTTACGTGCATCACTTGGGGCCAGTGACCCAGAAAAAGAGTTGGGACTCTAAATAACGCAAGTCTTAAGTGTGTGTGTGTGTGTGTGTGGTGTGTGTGTGGTGCGCCCGTGCCCGTGTGCACGCTTGCTTGCTTTTCTTTTTCAATGCTTCCCCATCACCCCAAAGACACTGTTGGCGATCCAGAAGGCGGCCTTCAGAACAGTGGCAGCAGCAGACATGGTGGGAGGAGGGTAGGTGGGAGGCAGGGGCTGTAGGGAAGGCTTAATTTGGCTGCGCAAGGCTGTGAGAGGGAACAGAGGTGTGGGCAGCCAGGACACAGGGGAGGCGGCTCTTGGAGATCTAGGAATGGACAGTTGGACAAATGGCTTAAATTTTTTTCTGGACGAGGATGGGGAGAAGGAGGCTCCCGAAGGATGGGTGGAGGTTTTTCTTGCTATCGGAACAAAACAGCTTTTTTTCTGTACAAGCCAGGGAGGGGAGAAAGGAGGTGAGGTGAAAGAAGGCAGGGAAATCAGGGTAAGGTATGATACTGGAGGAACGCCTTCACACTGCTCCCACACACACACAGCCATCATCTCCCTTTTTTCTGTTAATGTATGCTCAAGGACACTAGATTCATGACATGACTTGTTTCTTGAAATGATTCGAATGACCGCTGGCACAAGGGGCACCGTAAAGTGCGTTTGGACCACTCTTGGAGTGAGGGAGGATGGTGCATGCCTGTGTCCTGGCCTCTCTGACTACGAGAGAGGTCCAAACATACTTGACGGTGTCCCTTGTGCCAGCCAAACTTTGCTGGCCTAACTGTGCCAGCCTAACTCCAGGTTAGGATTGCTAAATTTCTCATGAGTAGAGTCATGATGACTGTGTGCTATGACTTGCAGGTCGAGTCAAAGGGTCACCAACTTGTGACTTAAGTCACAATTTGGGCTTAGTGACATTGGTACATCCCTAGACATAACTAGTTGTTATGGAAGATGCAAAGCTTCCATCTGGAACATCATAGATGATGAAGCCTCCTAAGCCACCATTTCCCAACATGGGGCACATAAGAACATTACTTTCAACAACTTATTGGGACTATCCGGATACATCTGTGGCCTGGCACTCTTGGGAGTTACTTAAATTGTTTGTAAGCCATCCCAATTGTATTATTATACAGAAATTTTAGATATGGTTGGTTTTAGAAATTATTTGATATTGATTTTAGAAATCAAAATTGTGTCCCAGTGATGTCCCCTCATTAATTTACCACATTGCTAACTTCTTTTTCTGGCAAGAGAACCCTGACCAAACAGCAGGTCTTTCTGCTTTGATGGGATTTTGTGCACACATTGTTCAGAGTAGTAGACAGACCCTGGATCCGAAAGAGGATGACAGGTATAAGCTAACAACAATTGTTCTATCGTTTGTGTGTCATGCATTCAGTTAGTCCCATTATTTATCACAGGGTAAAGCCCTCAACCAGTACAGTACAACCATATGGGTGATTATCGTGGTCCACAATGAGCAAAGGGTTGATTCCAGGATAACCTGTCAAGTTGGAACAATTTTCCAACAGGCAAGACCATAGTCTTATAGGGGCCAAAACGCTAAGTGTTGCAGGAGCCTGACCTCCTGTGTAACGTGGCCCTTCCCCCATGCCTTCAGGAGGCTTGGAGAGCAAAGCCTCTGAGAGCGCAATCCTAATATGGAGTTAGGCCGGCACAGCTAGGCCAGTAAAGTTTGGCCAGCACAAGGGCCACCCTAAAGCACTTTTGGATCACTCTCGGAGTCAGGGAGAATGGCGCATGTCTGTGTGCTGGCCTCTCTGATTCCAAGAATGGTCCAAACATACTTTACGGAGTCCTTTGTGCTGGCCAAAGTGTGCTGGCCTAACTGTGCCAGCCTAAAGGTTAGGATTGCACTCTGTCAGCTCTCACAGCTGCAAATGGCCCTGAAGATGAGAGGAAGGGGCTGTGTTACACAGGAGTTCAGGCATCTGCAAAATTTAGCATTTTGCCTCCCCTGTAGGGAACACCATTGAGACCACACTCAAAAAGCCAGTTTTGGGGAAGTTCTGGGGAAGCTGACCTAACAGACAATACTAGTATAGGGAAGATGCCAGAACAATATGAAAAGTGAAGCTAAGGCAGAGGTCTAAGCTGAAGCAGGGGCAGAAAAGATAAACACATACCGGTGTCAAGTAGGGACAGAGCCTTAGAAGCAACATGCTGAGCAAACTCATTTCTTACACAAAGGCTGTAGCCAGCAAGCTGTGCAGAAGGAAAGAGGAGCTACCATCAATTGCAGAGACAAAGAGTGGAGTGAGGTAGAAAGGTTATGGAAGGTGTGCAGGCCCATGTATAGCAACAGACATTGAATGGGAGGGAAGTGCTCTGAATGTCGCCCAGAGACAACAGCGGATCTGTGACTTCCACTGCTGTTTTTCTCCAATGGAAGAAACTCTGGCATCTCCCTTACAATGAAATTGAGGGTTATCCAGTTTCTTGAAAATCTATTAGGCTCCTGCCTTTTCCCCAGAGACAGTCAGATTCCTTGCTTCCAGGATCCATCACCATCTTCACCAAGATCATCAAAAATTATTTTTATATTTATATAGCTTTTCAACAAAAAAAATAGTTCACAAAGCAGTTTACATAGCTACAGTAAATAATTACATTTATTTGTATGTGTATTTGAATTACCCTATATACTCATGAATAAGTCTAAAAATTTATGCCTGAAAATGACCTTGAAAACATGGATCAACTTATATGGTCAATATGGTTAATAAAGCTTCTAACAGCATCTGGGGGGGGCTGGTCTAAGAAGCAAAAAGCAGGGGAAAAATGGAGCAATTTTACTTTACTTCTCAGGCACCAACAGACGGCAAGCAAAAAAACGGTAGCCATTTTCCTTCTTCAAAAAGGCAGAGAGGTGAATGTGCTTAAGGGAACTGTAGTCATTTTGAGGGCTGCCGCTATGGAAGTGCTGTAATTAAATGTATTCCTCACAAAGCCTACAAAAATACAGTTACAAAAATACCCAAAAATACCGTTAACTGTCTTCCTTCCTGTTTGGAGAATAGTTCCATTTCTGGGCTATCTCAGAAGAAAGTGAAATGGTTCCATTTTTTGGTTGGCTGTCCGTTGCTGTCTCAGAACAATTACTGGCAAGTCATTTTCAAAGGATTTCATACACCGGCAAGTTTTACCCTTGACTTATCCATAGGTCAGAGCTAATCCTATTATTTTTGGCTTAAAACTTGCCCTTGACTAATCCATGAAATCAACTTACACATGGATATATATGGTAAATAAAGTATTTGAAGAGCACAAGGAGTTTGCAATTTATTACTTATAGGCTCTGGCCAATAGTTTGTATAAGAGTAGCATAGACCTAAAGCACTGAAGTCCATGATTTGTGAGTGGAGTTGATGCTTCAGGGAGATTGAAAAGAGGCAAAGCCCAAGGTACAGGCTACCATAACACTTGTAGAATGCAAGTGTGGGAATCCATTCAGTAACACAGTATTTCTCAAACTGTGGGTCAAGACCCACTAGGTGGGTCACGAGCCAATTTCAGGTGGGTCGCAAAGCACCTAGCACAGCCATCATTGAAAACATGGGAAGATAGCACCCTGGAAAAGGAGAGGCCTGTATAGTTATTTTGCTTGTGTCAAGGTTGTAAACAAGCTTTTTTTCCCTTTCTGATTTACTTTACTATTGGAACATGGTTGAGAACAAGTAACCCAACTTATTCCTGCATTCTCAAGAAAGCAGCAGACTATGGTGCCAGAATGACGGCAATTCATACCCCCCTATGACATCACTTCCAGGTTAATGACATCACTTCCGATGTGTCTCAGACAGATTGTCATTCAATAAAGTGGGTCCAGTGCTAAAAGTTCGAGAAGCACTGCATTGAAAATTCAGGAAACGGGTGATAGGCCAACATTTAATAGGCAAAAATTTACAGTGGTGTAGGTCAGGCCATCAAAGAGCAATCACATCACGGTTCCCAAAAAACAGCAACCCAAGAATGATGTCGTTTATTCAGTAGATAAACATCTTTCAGCTCCATTTAATAGCAGGAAACAATTACACTGCACCATGGGCACCAACTGGGGGGGGGGGCTTTGGGTTTTTCGGCCCCCACGGTTTTTTCCATGGGGGCAGACCACCCACGTTCCAGCCAGCCACCCCAGCATCCAGCACCCATGCCAATCAGTGGCCTGGGTACCCATGCCCGAGGCCAGGGTGTGCGACTGCCGCAGCGATTGCGGGGCCCAGCTTTGGGAGAGGTGGCTATCAGGCCGGCAGACCCCTTCTGGAACCCTTTATGGGCAGCATCTCTGGAGGTAAGTGCAGAAGTGTTGAAAGTAGGACTTACATTTTTTTTTTTTAGTGTACAAAGCTGAACTCTGACAAACTTTCTGCATTTGAACAAGTTAGGCTTGCCAGCTGGCCAGAATTTCACCTTCCTGGCTACCTTCCAGGAGAGGAATCGGATGTAAAGCTCTTAGCTTGCATTCATGCACTCAGCATCATTCACTGACTGTGCCATGACAAGTTATCTTCTTAAGGTGAAGGATGCTAATCCCATGGGAACTGCATAGAAGGTGAAGCCAGATGCATTTAAAGAGCAATTTCAGCACATTCTTCACCCATGACTTTGTGCAATGTGCATGGCAGATACGTGGACTAGCAATTTGAATGCTGACTTAGGTGTCAGTTTTGCCCTTCTTGTCATAATTCAGATGGGTTTTCCACTTAAAATCTATAAGATGATGCATGCACGTTTAATTTTTTTTTAAAGTGTACAGCAACAATACTGTTGTTGCAATACTGCTCTGGAAATTGGAAGGTGAGCTGGTGTGCTGTCAGCATAGTCATTAGCCTAGTAGTTCTCAAAGTTTTTGTGCCAGTATCCACTTTTTAGAATAGCACTTGTGTCAGGACCCTCTGGCAGTGATGCCATGGCCAGAAGTGACATCATCAAGCAGGAAATGCCATCATTGTGATGTAATCAAATGACATGCCTGGAATGCAAATTGGCGTTCTTGGACTACAACAATTGCACAACCTTTGCACTGTGGGCACAGGCCCAGTGATGGCGTTGGGGGCCTTTGGTGGTGTTTCGAATCTGCTTTGCAGCACATTTGTGACGCTGGAGCCAGTTTTAGCAACCTCCCACCAGCTTCAGGATTGGTGAATCTGGACAAATTAGAGGTAGTCCTAATGGAAAACTCTTGTGCTAAATAGGGGTTTTTTTTCTTATTCAATTATTGCTTCTGTGATCAATGGGATGGTAGTTGTGCCATCGAAACAGGCTTGTAATGCTTGGCTCTGGCCTCACACTTAACTAGGAGACTGTAGTCTATAATGTGGCTTTTTACCAGTTATATTTGGTCCATAACTGCAGTGTCCGTGGCATCTTTTCAGGGCAAATGATGCTGCAGTAGTCTTAGTGAACCTCAACCGGTCAGAGGCTGGATGGGAGCCTGGCAACACTATTTACATAGCTGTGTGTTCCATTATGGAGGAAACGTGGGATGTAAATTAATGAACAATAAAATAATTCATTTGCAGCTATTTTATATATTTGAAGAATTTATACCCCACCTTTCCCATGCTGAAGCAAATGCCCAAGGCGGCTTACAGAGAACAAAAAAGTACAATGCAACTACAATAAATAAAACACATTAAAAAAAATTAAAAACATTTAACATGAACACAGGGAATGTTCAAAAATAAAGCGAGACCCAACTCTCCTCATCAGGTCCTTTGGAGGGTGGGAAACAATTAACCAGAGGAGCAAACAAATTATGACAGTATTCCAGAGAGCAGATAGCCA
Organism: Lerista edwardsae; assembly: GCA_029204185.1. Lineage (NCBI taxonomy): Eukaryota > Metazoa > Chordata > Lepidosauria > Squamata > Scincidae > Lerista > Lerista edwardsae. The sequence continues at coordinate 167,591 of JAJKFI010000064.1, forward strand.
ACCACTATCCTAAGGCCAGATGAAATAGGTATGGTTTGAGCCCTCTCCGAAAAGCCATGTAATGAGGAAGTGTGTAGTTCTTAATTCTTCTGGAAGGGAATTCCATATTCAGTGTCGCTACAGAGAAGGCTCGTCCCTGAGCTCCCATCCCTTTAACTTGGGACAGAGGGGGCACTTGAAGGAGAGCCCCTTTAGATGATCTAAGAGGGCAACTGGTATGTATGGGAGAAGACGGTCCTTTAGGTAGGAAGGCCTAAGTCATGAAGGGCCTTAAAGGTCAGTACCAGATGGGAAGTGAATGGGCAGCCAAATGCAGCTGCTGAAGCTAGTCTCCCTATGCTGGTTTGTGCTTTTGTAGTGTCCAGATTTGGCTGTTGGGTCTGTCTGGGACTGCCCTTGAAGATGACTAGAAAGCATCAGCTAGTACAAAATGTTGTGGCCTGTTGGGAGGCAGACTGTTCGGCCTTTGTCATGTATTGGCCTTGTATTGGCTGCTGGTTTGCTTCTGAGCCCAATTTAACTTACTGGTTTTCATTGAAAAAGTCTGTTATGGCCTGGGACCCACATACCTGAGGCCAGTGGGTTTCAAACTGTGGGTCTGTGGCTAACTAATGGGTCACAACCCAATTTTCTGTGCGTTGTGAAACTGACAGGGTCAATTTGGCTATGGGCATCAAGGATTAAACAACTTGCTACTGCTGCCTAATCATCATTATAACCACAGAGGCTTGAAGGCTGGCAAAGTGAAACTTTTTTTTTAGGTGGGCCAATGCTAAATGGTTTGTCTTAGGTCTAGTCTTAGGGACCATCTCAGGGCCCAATCTTATGTGCCTAACCGAATGTACTACTGGCTCTGGGTGTAGTAAATAAGCTGTGAAGCACGTTTACAGAATCCGGAGAGTAAGTACTGCCCATGCTGGAGCCATGCCATTCAGGGCCAGGGGGGTGGCCCGTTGGAGTGGGGAGGGAGGGGAGGAGCGGGCCCAGCCTGGTGGTGGTAGTGGCTTCCACCGCTGGATCCTGAACCCCCACATCAGGCTGGACAGGCCAACATAGGGCTGTTCCAATCTCCACTGGGAAATATGTGGTGGAGACTTGAATAGCCCCATTGCGTGGGTCAGAGCTTTCCCCCGGGGAAGGGAACGAATGGAGACTTCTGCAGCTGCCATGACTCCCACAGGATGCACTGGTAGCCATTTGGTACCTCTACTCCTTCGGGAGCCGGGCAGTTCAGGATTGGAAGGGAATTCCATATTTGGAGTTGCTATAGAGAAGGCTCGTCCATGTGCCAGCAATAAGAAGCTGTATTGATCTCAAATAAAAGAAAAACACAATTGCACACAGCGCCAAGAGAATATTTCAGACTCAGTGGGGGGGGTGTGTGTGTGTGTATTTTCATCTGATTGGGCCCTATAGCAGAGTCCATCCCTATGCATGTTACAGATGCAACACATAGGAGAAATTACATATAATTAGTAAGTGTGCATCTGAGTTTTGTTCCATGATGCAGGCACCTAAGCTGCCTGTCTTCCTAGAGAGAAAAACTTCATGCCTTCTTATATTCCAAAGCAGGTTGTGCTGCAGTGTCGGTTTCCTTTGAAGGTACATACAACCAGGTCCTCTGCTAAGTGTCTACATAACATTAGAAAAAAAAACATGTACATGTACATTTTAAATCTAATGTGCCAGCAATAAAAAGCTGTATTGATCTCAAATAAAAGAAAAACACAATTACACACAGCACCAAGAGAATATTTCAGACTCAGTGGTGTGTGTGTGTTTTCTCCAATTCTTCCCTTCCTGCTTAGAACACAACCAAAGAAAATCAAAACTTTATTCACAAAGCCAATATATCTTATTTAAAAGGAATGGGGTCGGATTTATAATTAAATAAGCCTTTAATTTTAGTGAATTCTCCTTCACAGAGGTTTCCCCAGACATAACTCAGCACATCTTCTAAGAAGACCTTGGTCAGGTAATCAAAGGAAATAGAGAAAACAATCACAGCCAATTTTAACTTTTTGTTAATTCAGTTACACTTAGGGTGCAATCCTATGCAGCGCCAAAATGGTGAGGCTGACTTGATAGTGCCATATCCATGAAGGTAGAAGTAACAGGAGGTGACATGCCTTAAGAATTAATGCTGGCTAAGTGAAGCCAGGGGGCGGGCTTAGCAGCCATGTTGGGTGACTCAAAACAATCCTCATTCCAAGCATTTCAGATTGCTTTGCTCGTACTGTTTAGGATTGAATAGTTTATTCCTTAAATAAAAACTTACGAAAATAAAAACGTGATCGTGTAGACACATTATTGGTAAACTTATTATGATTTAATATGCAATTACAAGGTTAAATTCCTCATAATTATATTACTGAACATACCTGACGAAATGCTACTTGCTGTCTATTTAAACTCGGATTGCACTATTTTGACAGACTTTATTTAAATCTACACAAGCAGAAATAAAGTGTGAACGGGAAGGAAAGAAAAAAAAGGGGAGGGTGGGCAAAAATTAAATAAATATATAGGAAAATTACATTAAAATCTCTTCATAACACAAGTAGTTGTCAATATGAGAGTAATTCTTTTTCACTTCTAGACTATTAAGCATTTTTTTTAAACTTCTACAATCACCCCTCCCCATATAATAAAACAAATTCTGTTAATGTTCAGAATTTTGAAAATATTACAGTAGAAAATGGAAGGCGGGGAAAAAAATGTAAACGGGAAGGGGGAAAAAAGGAGGGGGGGAAATATTTTTTTTAACCTTCTAGACCATTAACAGTGGGTGTCGGAAAATGGTGAATAAGACTGCTAGGAACAACAAGAAATTACACAGCTTCAAAAATAATGCACTAACTGTTTCAGTGAACTGTAGTTTTATTGAACCGATGTAATGTGAATACATGAATCTTTCCGTGGAAATTAAATCTCATTTTTCGTACAGTGATTCACACACCCGTATGCAGAACATGCAGGCATGATTTAAAAGGTTGATATTAACTTTTACACACATGCAGGGAGATTTTTATTTGTGAATTTGCAGCAATCCTCCTTGGCGGCAATGATCTGAGTCAACCATATTGGTATACCCATGTGGCTTCAAGTAAATGACGTCATGTCTCCTCCTGTTACTTCTACCTTCATGGCCATATCCGACGCTGCATAGCAGAGGCTGGAGCCCCCCTCCACAGGAAGGGAGTGTGCTAAAGAGCGGGCGCAGATCGGAGGAGACTGCACGGCCTGAATCGGGGCCTCGCAGACGGGCTCCTGAGCCCGCCAAAGTCCCTCCCCCAGCCTCCCACTCCCATCAATCCCCATCCCGATATGGGACAGAGCTTCCCTTGCGCTGAACGGCTTTGCTCGGCGCAAAGAAGGCTGGTGCTCTGAAGCCGATGCTACGAGTAGCGTTGGGTTCAGAGCTTTAGCGCCGCAGCGAGGGTGCCTCTCAGCCCACCCGCGTTGGCGTTAAGCATGTAGCGTCGACGCAACGACGTTGTGTAAACCCAACGCGAAATCTAGGATTGCGCTGCCCAGCGTGTTGTCTTCCAGAATACAAATCAATCGAGGTAAATTGCTAGCAAAATACCTTTTACTGCTCTGTTGCCTTGATACAGTGCAAGTCAATTATATTTAGGGACTGACCCCAAACCAAAGCCATTGCAGCCAATGATGCTCTCGGGCAATGATAACTGCTATCATGAGATACCCTAGGCCAGTGACTCTTAAATTTTTTTACTACTATGATGCACTTCATTGGTCATAGTGGCTTGGTCCCCTCAGAATGCCTTATTGCTTTTGGGTTGCACCCCAAAATGCAATGCCATAAGCCATTCTGGGGCACGAGAAAGCCAATTAAGTGGGCCACATGCTGGTCCTACCTGGAAGCTGCAAGTCATTCTGGGGTGCAATGTGGCCCAGAATGCCTTGCAGTTTCTTGGGTCGTGACCCCAAAATCAGGTTGCAACCCAACTACACATAGCCATCATGAGGTGTTGGGCCACCAATCGCTCTATGTGGGCCAGATTTGGAAGAAGTCAAACCCAAAATGACAAGGAGATGTCCTCAGGATATCAACACACCACATCTCAATGCCTTAACTCAGTGGTTCTCAAACCTTTTATACCGGGGCACTTTTTAGAATGGCATTTGTATTGGGACCATGAAGGTAAGATAACAGGAGGGGACATGCCTTAAGAAGAGATAGCAGCCAAATGAGGCCAGGGGGCGGGCTTAGCAGCCATGTTGTTACACTCAAAACAATCCTTATTCCAAGCATTTCAGATAGCTTTGCTCGTACTGGTTAGGACTGAATAGTTTACTCCTGAAATAAAAACTTACGAAAATAAAAACGTGTGATCGTGTAGAAACATTATTGGTAACCTTATTATGATTTAATATGCACTTACAAGGTTAAATTCCTCATAATTATATTACTGAACAAACCGGACGAAATGCTGTCTATTTTAACTCAGATTGCACTATTTTGACAGACTCATTTTTTGAAATCTACACAAGCAAAAATAAAAAGGCCATGCCCCATTAAAAAAAATTTCTGATAATGTTCAGAATTTCATAAATATTACAGTAGAAAATGAAAGGTGGAAAAATAAAGTGTGAACGGGAAGGAAAGAAAAAAATGGAAGGTGGGAAAAAAAGCAAACGGGAAGGGGGAAAAAAGGAGGGGGGAAATATATATTTTTTACCTTCTAGACCATTAACAGTGGGTGTCAGAAAATGGTGAATACGACTGCTAATAATAATAATAATAATAATAATAATAATAATAATAATAATAATACATTTATTTATATACCGCCTTTCTTAAGATCACTAGATTTCTCTAATGATTGAACTCAAGGCGGTTTACATAGGCAGACTTTCTCACAAACCCGAAGGTTTTTACAATTTACAGAATGTTCTATCTTCCAAGAACAACACTCATTCAGATCTTTCGTTCTGGATTTAGCCTTCTTTCTTTAGCCACCGTCTGTCGTCTGCTGGCTGATGAGGCTTCCCTGCTGCCACCAGAGATGCAGCTGATTTCAGCACACTCCTCCTCCCACGAGGCAGCTGAAACTCAGCTTGTAATCAGCCGCAGTTTCCAAGGTCTGCTGCTCGCAGAGACTTCCGGCAGTCCCGAGCTCACGACCTTGAGATTTTCAGGTGTTATCTTCGGGCAAACGGAGGCATTAACCCTCTCGGCTAAATCTTCTGCCCTAGGTACAACAAAAGGAAATTACATAGCTTCAAAAATAATGCACTAACTGTTTCAGTGAACTGTAATTTTATTGAACCGATGTAATGTGAATACATGAATCTTTCCGTAATATTTTTCAGTAGCAATTAATCACAATGATTTTAAGTACCTGTGAAAAGTAATCCCATTTTTTGTACAGCGATTTGTGCACCCATATGCAGAACACGCAGTCATTATTAAAGACGTTGAGATTAACTTTTACACACGTGCGGGGAGATTTTGATTCGTGAATGCGCGGCAATCCTCCTTGGCGGGAAAGATCTGAGTCAGCCATATTGTTACGCCCATGGCTTCAAGAAAATGATGTCATGTCCCCTCCTGTTATCTTACCTTCATGATTGGGACCCACCAGAAGTGATAGCATTAATCTAGAAGTGATGTCATGGCAGGAAGTGACATCATCAAGCAGGAAGTGCTATCATTGTAACATAATGAAGACATTCTTGAAATGCAAATTGGCATTCTTGGACTGCAGCAGTTGTACAACCATGAAACATCCCTGACAGAAAGCAAGATTTGGACAAAAAATTATGTAAAAGCGCTGAACTGCAAACAATTTTTTTTTAAAACACCCCTCACTTGAAAAGTCAAACTGTTAAACACTCACAAAAAGAATCTAACAAGATGAGGGTCTGCAGCTTTCAAGATGTCTGCTCCCAGCTCTTCACAACCCATCTGACATCATGTCACTACCTGCCAAGTGGGTCCTCCTGACCCAGTTTGAATCCCACTGCCTTAACTCATGGTTACAGCTTCAGTTGCAGCCAGCACTGTGGTACAGGCAGTCAGGCGGCAAAAACAGAAACCCCAGCATGTAGGATTCATGCTACTCACAGAAACACGTCTTGATACAAAATACCTTTTGGACTAGAAAAGGGAAGGGAAGAAACACACCTTCCTTGAAAAGGGGTAGATATAAATGCAGCAAACATACAGGGCTTCCCCCTCCCGGGTTGCCCATCTATAACACGAATGAGGTGGCTCAGGTCAAGTGACAGACTTCCAGTTGGGTGGGGTGGAGTCCTTTTTACAAGTTACGAGGAGACCAATACTGCACTAGTAAAGTCCCCTTTCCATATATATTCTGAGCCCAGCAGGCTGTTTGTGCAAAATGCCCTTTTCTAATCATTCCTATTACCAGTTGATGGCCCCTTCATGCTCTCTCTAAGAACACATGACGTGGTGCTAGTATAGGCCCAGCCCATGCAGCCTGGCATCTGAGTTATGGTGGCCATGGCAGGGGCTTAAATGATGGAGCGAGAGTGCTGTGATTGGCTGTGGAGTTTACTCTGTATCCTATGCTCTGTCATAGCAGGGTGGGTGGGGTGGAAGAAGGAGGGGACACTGAGAATTTTTGATTCTTTTACTCTTTGTTGATTTCTATGGGTGCATTCAGATTTATGTAAGTTCCAGCATTGGGGCTTCCTTATACTGATGTTCAGTGTGTGTGTGTGTGTGTGTGTGTGTGTGAGAGAGAGAGAGAGAGAGAGAGAGAGAGAGAGAGAGAGAGACCTGGAGGAGGCTATGGCATTCACCAGCTCCTCCTTGCCCCTTCACCCCAAGAGGGGGCTTACATTGGACAGAGCTGTAAAGGCTCTGTGTGTGGAGTTGTGCTTCAGAGTGAAATTACACTGACATCAGGGTGGAGTTGGTGGCCTAGTGAAGTTAGAATATGGTTCAGGAGCACCTGAAGACTGGCAGCATTTCCTATGGCACTCGGGGTATTTTTTTATTAGGCATAGGAGTGCACCGTCAATGAGAAGCATTGACAGGGCCGGCTTTAAGCCAATGTGACCAATGTTGTCACATCGGGCCCCGCGCTTCAGGGGGCCCCGCACTAGCAGGGTGAGCATATTGCCTGTGGCTGCAGCTGGGATATCTATGGGCTGTAAGTCAGTGGGGTGAGCAGAGCAGCTTTACCTTGGTCTCTCCTACCTGCCTCAGCCTCTGAACAGCCCAAGATGGGCCACCTGGAAGCAGCTGGCAGTGATTTTATGATATCACCCCCAACTACTTCCACATGCCATGCTTTGCACGTGGCACAAACAGAGCTCTTATTGGTGAGCGGGGGGGGGGGGGGGCACAGGAATGCCCCACATTAGGCCCCGCTGCTGCTAGAGCCGGCCCTGAGCATTGATATAGGATTAACTGCATTTTGTATTATTGCAATGGTTTTTAATACAAATTTAAAACATCAATGGGTTTGGAAATGAACCCAGTAAGGGTCCAGTGTCCTCGCTCATCAGAGCCTCGTTCATCAGAGGCTGTGACAAACCTAGAGGGGGATAGCTATCACCTGCCTCCATTACCTGTCGGCTTCCTGGGAACATTCGACAAGTGTCTGAGGAGGCAGCGTGCCAGGCTGCCTTGATGAAAGCCCATTTTGTAATCCAGCACGGCAATTCATATGTTATGAAACAGCAAACGAGAGACTGAGGTCTTACAACGTGGTTACATATCAGAGAACTAGCTGATGCTTCCCCGCAGCCCTTGATTTACAGAGCTGGTTTTAATTTCCTGTTTATTTTTTTTTAATGCGATCTATGATTTCTTTGGGAGGAGGGATAAAACCTTGCCTCTCAATATAATAGACGACGCTGTGTCTCTTAAATCTGCAACCCCCGCCAGCATCACGACAACGCGGTAGCCTTAAAGAAACGCTTGGTAGACTATTCGGAAGAACTACATTACCCAGGAATCAATGCGCTGGTCGTAGAAAGGACGTCTGCGCACTAAGACTCTCGGATCCAAGTTTGGAGCTTTTAGCTGCCAGTCCTGGCCCATCATGTAGGTGCAGCAGAGCTTTCCTTACCATTGCAATAAGGGGTGAAAAACCCCACTTTGCAATCTGTTTTGTAAGGTGTGCAATTGCAGCGCCTTCCTCTGCAAGGAGATCTGCTGTAGGAAGTAAGAAAAACTCCAGTTGCATGAAGATTGAGCGCTTGCAGTTTGCATCTTTGTTGCAAAACTAGCTACTGAAGAGAGAAGGCAAAGTCTTTTGTGCTCCCCTCCCCCATCAAAGCAGAGGGGAAAATGTCTCAGCAGAGAGGTAAGGCTCCGACTTGTGTTCCTTGCAAATATGCAAAAAGTCGTCCATGCATTTTGGAATTGCATGCACGCAATTTTCGGGATGCAATTGCATTTTGAAGTTTGAGGCTTTGAACAGCTCCCAGTTGCATTTCCTGTTTAGTATGTGCTTTTTTTTTTTTGCAGACATACACTCGCGCGCGCACACACACGCACACACACACACACACACACACACACAGTTCCTGTAAGGCAGGGCTTGCAGTTCAGCTGTGCATTGACGTTATTTGCATTCTTCTGCTGGGATTACTGAGCTCTTTTTGCCTTTTGCACAGTCAGGACAGATAAAGGGTGTTGGAAAGCTTCTGCATGAGCTGCTGTATATTTTTTTAAAAGCAAAAGGCAGATACAAATGCAAATAATTTATAGTGCAAAATTAAATCAAACTTTGTACAAAAAAGTCTCTAGAGGGAATGGAAGGTGAAACTTGAGTGGAGTTACTAAGAATTAAATATATGCCTCTGTTTCCATGGGAAAGTATTGTTCTGGTGCCAGTGCTGAGCTCATTTTCCACAGACCCCCCCCCCTCTTTCGTCGTAAGCACTGCGTGTAGTTTTTGGGACTAGATTTGCGAAAGTTATGCAAGGAAGCCTTGTAATCTCATACTGGAATCCGAAGTGACTGGCTTTTTAGGTTTGGCGAATAGAGTCAGAATTGATTTTTTTTTTTTAAACATTACATTACTAGAGAGAATGTTGTTTCATTTGAACATCTGGCAGTAAATGAAAGCTTGGCAAAGGTGCAAGGAGAATATTTGACATGGTTGGGGGGGGAGACGTGAAGTGCGGATTGCAGCATGCTGTTCCAACTTTAGGAAGTAGTGAGTGACCCTCACTCACAGAGTGACCCTGTGCTGGGAGGGTGCGTCAGTTTGTCGTCTGTGGGTTGAATTCCTGAGGAGGAGTGCAGATTTTATATTACAACTGCAGACTCTGGCATGATCCAATTTAGAACTCCAAGGTGGTGGTGGTGGTGGTGGGAATTCGGATTCTGTGCACAGTTCTGCAGAAAGCACTTGGGGAAGCCACTTGTAGGAGTTTCAGTCGATGAGTAAGGGAAGATTCTTTTCTGAGAGTGCAAAGAGAAAGGGGCGACAAGCGAAAGTAGCAAATGGGCTTTGAAAGGGAAAGTACTAACGTCCAACTTCGAGACTCTCTCTCTCTCTCTCTCTCTCTCTCGCACTTTGGCGGTCGAATTGCATAATTTATTCCCCATTTGCTGCAGTCATCTTTCCTAGCCAAATGGAGGATTAGTGGAAGCAGAAAGAGTGCAGTCATTTTTGCCAGCCTAAAAGGATGTCTTGCAGACTGTTGCCACTGGCTGGGAGTTTCTCATCCAGCGTGTTGATCTAGCTGCAGCTGGTTGCCAATAGGGGAATCCATCCTTTGGTTCATGGAGGTGGGAAATGGGAGGACGCACGCATCCATGTTTCCTCCCCCCCCAAAAAAAAATTAATAATAATAATTTTGTGCTTTTGATCAGGGCTGGGGGAGATACGCAATGAAGAAAAGATTCTGGATTTGCCTAAAGTATCCATTGCTTAGGTCAGATTTTGATTTAATCTGTTTCCCTCTGCCTATATTTGCACTACCAGCTGCTTCTGGATGAGGGGAAAGACTGCAGTCAGTCTATATAATCGCGACATGTAATGTGGCTCTGCCTTTCTTCACCCAGTCCACTTCCAGTCCACTCTGGTGCTGGGTTCTTATGAAAAAGCCTTTGATCACATACTTTAAATGTGTTGCATTGCTTTGTGAAATGTTATCTCTAGAATACAGATTGGTCCAGAATTAGGGACCTGGATTTAAATTACAGGAATAAAGGTATGTGTACACGGGATTGTAACAGGAAGTAGGGAATGCCAGATTGAATAACCATATGCTGATTCTGGGATGATGTTTCATTATTACTATTTTTCTATTGTTTACATGAGTACCCTCTGTTGTATGTGGACCTTACAAATCTCTGCCCCAAAGGCCCCACAATCTACATGTAGCGGTGTGTGTTGAACAGATGGAATAAAGGAAGGATAATAAATGGATCTAAATGCATATCTAATAATGAATAACTTTACACTTGCTTTGGCTTTATTTCATTTGAGGATGCAGGATTTTGTGAAATTTTGAGCATTTGGGGTACTCTGGAGCTGGGGGACTTCTAATTTTGGGTAATGGATGCAATATTTGTAAAATAAAAGACTTGGTAGCTGTGATTGCACTTGGGACCTTTTACAAGCATAAAAGGCTGCTGCCGCCCCCCTACAGTTGATAAGAAGATTATGCAATCTTTTATCCGAATATTTCATGTACTGCACTTGTTCTGTACATTATTGGTATTACATAAATTGTAGTGTGTGCTGCACTTCTCAAATCGTGTTTTTAAATGGGTTAAGTTTATACTGATCATCACCAGTAGTTTTGAGCCCCCCTCCAGAATTTAATTATATGAAATATTAAATGTGGCCTTGAGCTTCCCATGTCCCATACTTGCTACTGATTATGTCTTGCGATTTCCCATCACCTTTATCCCATCATTGCAGACTCTCTTGTTTGAAACACCACTATCGTTTGTTCTCTGTATTTTCTGAATGCGAGGTGTCACAATGGCTGTTGTATAGTGTCGAGTCCTTCTGGATTTTTTGGTTTGCCGTGCAGATTGACTTTCTGCATGGGACTGCTCTTGCTGCAACTTCTTCTTGAGAGAGGAGGGAGGGCAAAATTATTGGCCGCAGCATAGAGACAAATGATAGGCATTTAACTGCGTGGCAAGCCAGTGTTCACAAAAAGGCGTGTGCCACAATTAAGTGGCCTTTGCCTAGCGGTCATGTTAATCTGCCCATCACTTGTTGACTGTTACGCAAAGTGATGACAGGAATGTATCACTAGAGGCAGAACTTCCATATCCTCCATCGCCAACTCGGGTCACAATCCTAACTTGGAGTTAGGCCGGCACAATTTGGCCAGCAAAGTTTGGCTGGCACAAGGGACACTGTAAAGTATGTTTGGACCACTCTCGGAGTCAGAGAGGCCAGCACACAGACATGCACCATCCTCCCTGACTCTGAGAGTGGTCCAAACACACTTTACGGTGGCCCTTGTGCAGCCAAACTTTGCTGGCCTAACTGTGCCAGCCTAATAGGTTAGAATTGTGCCCCCAGTCACAAATCCTGCAGAGATAATTCATACATGCAGCTGAGAGCCATCTGATTTTGAGGAATCAAGTGGTATGGGATCAAGTGATGTGCGTACCTGTGAGAATCACTCCTAAGTGAGTTTTGAATTGCAGTCTTAGGGCTGTCTACACATGCTGATTGTCTGTGGATAAACCCTCTATACAGTACCTGAGTACAGGCCAGAGAACTATTAATATTAACATACAGCTACTGCTTTTCTACTAAAAGGTTCACAAAGTGGTTTACAGACAAAATAAAATAAATGACTTTTTGTCCAGAAGGGCTCACAATCTGAAAAAATGCAATCTGAAAGATGCAACGGGAACACTAGCAAATACTATGGAAACACTAAGAAGGCACTATGCTGGAGTGAAGGGTGGTAGTTATTATCTCTCTGCAAATTATAAGAGGAGCAACAGTTAAAAAAAAGTGCCCCTTCACCCAGTTAGCAGAGATATTATTTGAACAAGCACGAAATGGACATTCGGTCATTCCGGTTTCCATGATTGGAGTGGCACCCTTTGGAGGCTTTGCAATCACTCGGGGCACAGTCCTAACCTGGAGTTAGACTGGCACAGTTCGACCAGCAAAGTTTGGCCAGCATAAGGGCCACTGTAAAGCATGTTTGGACTACTCTCGGAGTCAGGGGGGATGGTGCACGCCTGTGTGCTGGCCTCTGACTCTGAGAGTGGTCCAAACATACTTAACGGTGGCCCTTGTGCCAGCCAAACTTTGCTGGCCTACCTGTGCTGGCCTAACTCCAGGTTAGGATTGCTCTCTCAAATTGCAGTGGAAGGTTATTTGTGGAGTGCAAGTTGATGTGATACCTGAGGATAGCTGCCTGCCCCCCCTCTCTCTCTGGGTGGGCGGGGGGGGGGGAGTGTTTCCATAGACCAGGCCTTTAAAGCCTGTTTTGCAAATACAAGTGCCACTCCTCCAGGGATGCTGTGGTGCAGTAATCTTCAGCCTTTTTCATGCCACAACCCCGATAAATAAAGTACGAGACTGGCCCCCCCCTCCAGGGGCTATAACCTTCCACTCCCTGTCACCATAATGCCCTCCCAGCACTATAACCAAATATTCTTACTAGAGAGAGCAGAAAAAGTAACCATGAGGCCTGACACTAGTGAAAACTGTTTTAGCACAATAGCTAAAAACCTGAGCAGTTCTAGGACACAGGCTCTTGGTAACTGCAGTGGCGTTTCTACAGGGATGGCAAAGCTCTAAGTTTTGCAAGAAGCCTTACCTTGCAGTGGAAATCACTCCTCTCCTGCACCGTTTTAGCCAATCTTGGCGTTGCTTACTGGCTACAGCAGCAAGGGAGAGGACGGATTTACATGACAGGGTAAGGCTTCCTGCAACACTTAGAGCTTTGCCATCCCTGTAGAAACGCCTCTGGGTACCTGGAGGGGTACACCAGTTGCCTCCCCTTTACCTGGTGGTGCTCTAGACCAGTGGTCCAACCTAGTTCATTCCTATAAGTTGCTGCAACCCCATTGGTTGATGAACAATGCTGTAGTGTGTAGAAGGGAGTGGCTTCCCCTACAATTGTCCATGCAACCATGGAGGTAGAATCAGTGGAGTCCGCATCTCTGTCGAATTAATAGGAGTTAAGTGAAGCCAGGGGGCGGGCTTAGCAGCCATGTTGGCTTACTCAAAACATTGCTCATTCCAAGCATTTCAGATTGCTTTTCTGGTACTGTTTAGGACTGAATAAAAATAAAAACTTATGAAAATAAAAACACGTGATCGTGTAGAAACATCATTGGTAACCTAATTATGATTTAATATGCAATTACAAGGTTTAATTCCGCATAATTATATTACTGAACATACCGGACGAAATGCTACTTGCTGTCTATTTAAACTCGGATTGCACTGTTTTGACAGACTTATTTTTTGAAATCTACACAAGCAAAAATAAAACGGCCATGCCCCATAAAAAGAATGTCTGTTAATGTTCAGAATTTCATAAGTATTACAGTAGGAAAATTACATTAAAATCTCTTCATGACACAAGTAGTTGTCAATATGAGAGGAATTTTTTTTTACTTCTAGACTACGAAGAGTATTTTTGAAAACTTCTACACTCACCCCCCCCAAAAAAACAAATTCTGTTAATGTCCAGAAGTTCGAAAATATTACCGTAGAAAATGGAAGGCGGGAAAAAAAGTGTAAACGGGAAGGGGGAAAAAAGGAGGGGGGAAATATATATTTTTCTTCTAGACCATTAACAGTGGGTGTCAGAAAAAGGTGAATAAGACTGCTAGGAACAACAAGAAATTACACAGCTTCAAAAAATAATGCACTCACTGTTACAGTTAACGGTTGTTTTATTGAACTGATGTAATGTGAATACATGAATCTTTCCGTGGAAATTAAATCCCATTTTTCGTTCAGCGATTTGCACGCCTGTATGCAGAACATGCAGGCATGCTTAAAGAGGTTGAAATTAACTTTTACACGCGTGCAGGGAGATTTTTATTCGTGAATTCACGGCAATGCTCCTTGGCGGGAAAGATCTGAGTCAGCCATATTTGTCTACCCGGAAGCTTCAAGAAAATGACATCATGCGGACTCCAGTCAATTCTACCTTCATGCATGCAACAAGGAAGGACAGACTCCATGCAATCAGAAGGACTTATGGGATGGGTTCCGTATACCAGTGTTATTCAAACTTTTTAGACCGGGGCCCACTTTTTCGAATGGCACTTGTATTGGGAACCACTGGAAGTGATATCGTTAATCTAGAAGTGATGTCAAGGCAGGAAGTGACATAATCAAGTAGGAAGTGCCATCATTGTAACATAATAAAATGACACTCTTGAAATGCAAATTGGCATTATTGGACTGTAGCAATAGCACAACCAGGAAACATCTCTGACAAAGCAAGATTAGGGCAAAATATTATGTAAAAGCACTGAACTAAAAACTTTTTTTTTTTAAAAACCCTCACTTGAAATTCAAACTGTTAGCACTCACAAAAAGAATATAGTAAGAGTAAGTTCTGCAGTTTCCAAGCTGGCTGCTCCCAGCTTTGTGTGACCCACCTGACATCAGGTCGCTACCCACCAAGTGGGTCCTGACTGACCCACAGTTTGAATAACACTGCCATATACTATATCGAAAATATATCATTTTCCTGCCTGCACATTCTAACCCCGGACAGCCTTATTTAAACTAGAATGTTTCAAAATAAATGAATTATGTAATTAGTGGTAACTTTGATTGACCAGGTCTAATGATGTCCTAGGTATGTTTTGAAGAATATGAAGATTTTTGCACTTAACCAGCGACTGAGTCATTTCAGCAGCTTGCTCTGTTTGGAGAATTTGGCATTGAAGAAGTTTGATTTGCTTGTGTGTGTGATCTTGATCATGTAGATAGTGTAATGTTATGTGAATTATTATTTACAGAGCTGGTAGACACAGGCTAAATACGAAAGTTATACTTGCTGTTGTTTAACCAACAGATAATGAGTTTTAGATGCTTGCAAGTCAGCACTTAGCTGGAATTAGCTACTGAAAATTATTTTCAGGTAAAGGGCACAACGTAGGAACAGAGAACACAGCCTTTTGTTGAGTTGGGCTGTATGTCCATCTAGCTGTGTAGGGTCAGGGATTGGGCAATAATTTTTCTTATCCTGACTGGAGAGGTCAGGGATTCAGTCAGGAATCCAGAGTTTCTCATGGCGGGGCAGCAAGCACTCTTGATCACCTGGGGGGGGCAGATCCTGCAGCCCTTCCTTCCAGATTCCTACCCTGTTTTAGTGGGGGTGGGGTGGGGAGGGAGAGCAAAGGGTGGAATGGGAAGAAAAGGGCTCGGTCGAATGGATTGTTACCATGGTATGTGTGGGGCAGAAATTCCTTTTAGATGAAGTTTCTTCACTAATTATGTTCTTATTTCACAGGTCTAAATATAGCTGCTAGTGTCCAGATTGCATTACTGTTGTAGTTCTTCACTGAAGTTTGGGTTAAAACCAGTAGTGTCATTCAAATGATTTAGGAACAGGAACTCATTGATTTAGGAACAGGAACTCACTTTTGATCGGCACTTGTCGGGGTCCGCCCACCGGAAGTGACATCATAAGCCGGAAGTGAGGTCATGGCCGGAAGTGAGGTCATGGCCGGAAGTGATGTCATGGCCGGAAGTGAGGTCGTCAGGCAGGACGTCCTGTCATTGTAACACGATAAAATGACATGAACTGTAAATTGGCACTCTTGGACAACAGCAATTGTACAACCATGAAACATCCCTGACCTCGAGTACTTTGTGTGCAACAATGGAGGAGATTACGCTAGAGGGAGCGAGGCACCCAAAAGAAATAACGAAATAATAAAATGAATGGACTAGAAATGACTTTTTTCAGTGAAATTCTTTACTGTATCCATGTTTGTCTTTGTTACATGATTGACTGAATGAACTTCCCGTACATGAATGACGCTTCCCCACCCAAATGATCTTCGGTAAATTCCACGATAGAATTTCCTCCTTTTTACATGACTGACATTCCCAACATGATCAACTAAAACAGTAAGTTTAGAAGTTGTAAAAGACCTATAAAAGGCTATGCCACATGTAATTTGTGCCCTTAAAGTCTGCATTAAAGCTTCAAATTAACATCAAGTCCAGCGCTGGTGTTTTTCTTAATTGCTGGAATGCTCTCTGGACTGGTGCTCTCCCTGGTCACCTACGAGAAAGAGGGAAAAAAGGAAGCAAGCAATTTTTCTCATTCAGTTTATCTATCGCTTTTGTTAAATGCTCTTGCTCACGTGTTTTGCAGTTCTCTTTGCAGAGATCATGAGCCCTCGATTTAAAGTGTTCCCAAATTTTTTTCCTTAAAGAACCTTGTTTATCTTTCCCATTTCCCACAACCTGAAAACCTGCCCACTCTTTTGACACATGAATACCTTTCTCTTTTACGAGGTGGCTGTAGTTTGAACAGTAAGTGCAACCTAACTTTTTGTTAGAAACTTCCAGTCCGTCATAGTTTCCTTTGAACCTAGTATATTGTCCCTCTGTCCAGCACTCAGGTAGATTATCTTTAGTATTGGAGCTTCTACCATGTTGCACTTCAACAATTTCAGCACTTGACGTGCTGCTTTCTTCAGGTTGGATTGGTTCTACTTGTTGTGACTGTGACTGTGTTGGGTCCAATTCTGACACAACAGAATCTGATTTTGGTTTTTTAGCAAAGAATTGTGTCACACTCTGTTGCCTTTTCATCCTTTTAACTTTTCAACAGCCACTGTAATAAAAATAAGTAAAAGACTTCAGTTGTGGTCCACATGTGTAACTCCTATCATCTCACTCCCTGCACACAAAAATGTATGCACTCAGAGCACATGCGCCCACAGACACAGAAGGGAAAAAAATCCTCTCACCTGACCAGATTCTTGGTTTTGATCCTAGGTGCTTTGACACCACCACTGCTGATGGTGTAACGACTGAGATGATATCCTCTCCCAGGGACTGGAGTAGTGATATATGCTGTGTGAAGAAAGAGAGCTGTCAGAAAGTGCCCAGTCCAAATGACATTAAGAGACTGCATGAAAAAAGCCCTTTGAGGCCAATCCCCCCCCCCCCGCTTTCACCAGACTCAGATCACCACCCAGCAACAGAATGAAGTTCAAAACGCCCCCTAGGGAGAGTAAACCCACTGAACAACGTTTAAAAAGTACTGCTATTCCCACGTAAAGCTGAACCAGCAGAATATTAGACAGAGCAGACCCACAGGAATTCCTTACAACCAAGCAGGCAAGTGTACAGCGTTTCAGAAGTAGGAACAAAACCACAGCAGGGATTCCCTTCCTTCCAGCAGACCCCAGACACCGCACACAGTTCAGTACATGTGTGATCATCTCCATTTTAAGGAGCCAGCAGCTGATTTTTAAGGGCACCCACCAATGCAAAAAGTACAAGAGAGGCCCAGCACACCATTTTAAGGAGCCAGCAGCTGATTTTTAAGGTCACCCACCAATGCAAAAAGTACAAGAGAGGCCCAGCACACCATTTTAAGGAGCCAACAGCTGATTTTTAAGGTCACCCACCAATGCAAAAAGTACAAGAGAGGCCCAGCACACCATTTTA